>JANTFE010023197.1:4090-20207 GCA_027562315.1 Costus pulverulentus | reverse complement strand
ATTGATTAGGGCTTGAGATCGGTAAGCTTCGATCGAGAGATTGGATGCTAGATCGGTGAGATCAAGAGCATCAAGAGATGAACGGTTAGATCTTGAACCATTTGGTTCGATAAGATCTGAACCAATGTTGGTTGGATTTGGTCTTTGAACCAAATGCAAAGGAACTGAATTGGTTTGAACCGGTTCACATGTGTGAACGCATGGTTCAAGAAGAAGGCGTTTTGGTCGGTTATCAAGGCGTGCGCGCATGGCTTCATGACTTTCTATTTTTGGAAGTCATGTAACGCCACAACTTAAAAACGCCTAAACGCATCGCCTCTTCTCTCTCGGCTCCTCTCTCGTGTGGTGCATCTTCACGAAAAGGAGAAGAGAAGAAGGCCTACCATTCGGCAAGCAAGAGATCATCTAAAACTCTCCTTCACGCGACTAGGACACTTGGAGATCCTTGCTAGCACAAGTAGCGACAAGGAGGAAGCCCTCTTCATCTTGTGTGCGCACGCTTTGGAGGAGAGCCACATCACCCTCTTGCTTCCAAGTCGCCATCTAAGACATGGCATTGGTATGATCTCTTCTTTAGATCTATACAATTGTTAAAGTTAATCATATGATCCTGCTACATGCGATCCTAGGAAACCCTAGATTCTGCCCCTATTAGGGTTTCGCCCCCTCTTATAGGGGACTTTCACGGTGAACCAGAGGTTTATATTCGAAGCCGTAAGAAGCAATTGGGGAGTTTTGGAGGAGAGGATTAGAGATATACCGAAAGCCCCAATTTTCATCGACTATCGAGGGAGAAATCGTCATTCACGCCGCCGCCTAGGGTTCCGCCACCACAACGAATCTAGGGCATCTCCAGCCATGAAATTCATACCAAAGCTACATCTGAAGGAGGAGACGATGTACCAGAAGTTTCAGAAGAAAAAGAAATCAATCAAAGGAGAATTCAAGGAAAGAAGGGAGATAGCCACTATTTACCGAGATCAATCAAAATTACGGTTGTCCTGTATTTTTCCAAAACTCTTCTTTCGTTGATTTTTGAACTTATGAAATTATGGAATTTTGTAACTCCTTTACCATGCTAGCTTAAACTACCCTTGGGACATGGGAGAGTAATTCACTTGATTTTTAATGACTAGATGACTATTTTTTTCACTATTTCATTGCGTTTAATCTTAGCATGATGATTTTGCTCATGTGATATTTGTGCTTAGACTCTCTATAGATCCATGTTACTAATCATGTTTTTAGAATTTTCGCTATTGACTGAAAGGTAATTGCTTGAGAATTCAGAACCCTATAATTGCATGTTAGGAACCCTTCCTTAGGTTAGATCCAATTTGTTCAGTTCTAGTAGATTAATTGCCATGATAATAACATGAATCTATAGATCGAGTCTAATTGTCAAACATGGAGATCTTGCATGAAAGTGAGGATCGGAATGTTGGAGATCCATGAGTAAACTAGTGTTGAGGCTCGGATGCACGAAAGTGATCCTTGAGATTCCACTAGAGATTATCAACCTAGAATTCGGATGCACGAAAGTGATCTTTGAGTTCATTGATTGATGATTTACTTATCTTCAGCGTTGGGACGAATCTTGCGCGAAAGCGAAGATTAATCCCTGCATGGTTGTTAGCACGAGAGTGAAACAATCCTTTTATTAAGTAATTTGCATCTTCATCATGATAAAATTAAACTGACGAATTCTTTATTCATGTCTAGTCATAGAAATTATAGTGAATGAAACCCTAGTCCCAGTTTTCTCTCTGACAGTATTCTTCCGTGTGTTTGCGATATTTGCTTGACTTTCATTCGACTACCTAGATAGTGAGAAATCAATTGATCTGTACTTGACAACATAGGTCTTTGTGGGTTCGATATCTTTCTTTATTACTTCGAGTATCTGTGCACTTGCGGATCACAACAAGCGCCATAATTTGTGCAAAACTTTCTGTATGAAAACTAACCCAAATTACGGCAATGGTCCGTTATTATGGCAGTACTCAAAATTACGGTACCGTAATATGGATTATGGCCCTGTCGTAATTTTGTCTAATGTTCTGATTTGGATGAAAATTGACTGGCAGCTTTATTTCGATGTCTGGAATCCATTGGTGATAATTAAACCTTCCAAAATCCATCAAAAGTAGGTCCTTTTTACCTGAAAATCATGAAAAATCAGAAAAGAAGTAGATTCCGCAATATTTGATAAAAAGGGCATGAAAATAAGCAAAGTAGTATAAATATGACACAAAAATACCTATGAAATAACACAAAATATACTATAAATTTTGGCGTCATCAAACACATAAGGCTCAGACTTTGCTTGTCCTCAAGCAAATAAATAAAGAACAACGCTAAGTATGGAAAATATGTTCTTTTATGAAAATAAATTTCTAAAATATAATCTCTGATGAAATATTCCACCAACTTTTTGCACAAAATTTCAGATAAATACATTGTCCTCCAAATTTAATCTTTAAGATTCGAAACTTTGATCAAATAAAATTTGGCAACTCATATAATAAAAAGAATCTCAATCTCATGAATTCACCCAAGTTTCAGTTTAAATCTATCATACCTTTGTTTACAGGAATAGGATTTCCAAAATCTTTTTCCACTCAAAATCACTTTTTCTCTTTTTGTGTTTTTGATGGTATGTACTCACATAGATACATGCTTTTTATTTGGACTTCAACTCTTATCTTCGGTACCACTGTTAATTTTACATAGTGCCAAGTAGAGGAGTCATTTTCTTTTTCTCTCTTTTTTTATTACAGACTTCAACCCATATCTTCGGTACCACTACCATTTTTACACAGTGCCAAGTAGGGGAGTTATTCTCTCTTTTTGGATCTTGGACTCTTTCTTCCCAATAAATAGCAAGATAAACTAAACATCAACTAAAATAATCAATCAACATCAATTCAAAAATTACACTCATATGCTCATTTTATTCAAGAAAGATGTTTCACTTTTAGATTGTATTCATCAAACAACATACCTACAGAAAACCTTATACATCAATCAATGAAAATTTTCAACAAGTAGATATATATTGAAGAAATAAATTCAACATAATAGGCATATGCATGAACATTCATCATAGAAAAATCTACACAACTCTCATCACATGGATTCAAGTCATAAAAAATCAAAAATATCAATGTACAAGGTGTGAAGCATCAAATTCATAGAATTATAGTCAAACGTGTAACATGATAGATTTAAGCAATGACATCGAATAGAAATCTAAGAAGTGATACAATCATAGCAAATAACAAAACAAATCAAGTTGCAACACCATATAATCATACCGAATAAGATCACAAGAAAGTGCAAACGATACTCACAAAACTATATACCAAACTCAATCATCGTCAGGCCAGATGCGGCTGGGTCCAAAGATGTGCCTTCTAAAAATTTTCCGGCACAATTTTCAAATACATAAGGCTAAGATCAAAAACAGTATCTTACTTTAGCTAAAAACAATAGAAATCAGAGATATCGTCGGTGGTCCAAGAGGGTGCCGGTAGAAAAAGCTAATGCATAGTAGATGCCAGTGGAGATGATGCTAGCGTTGATGGTGACAGTGCCGACAGTAGAATGATGATGAGTAGTCTCCAGTGGCCTTCTAGAGCCAACAGTCGTGGTGGCGAAGTCATCGGCTGGTGGGTGCGAAAGATAGCACTGCAAAAAATCAGTCACTAATAAAGATCCTACTGCAAAAATAAAATCAATGGAAACAGAGGCAGTAGAAAAAGTAAGAGGCTGCTGGTGGTAGAATCCAGTGTCGACGGCTGGAAACAGTGGTGTCAGAGGCAGCTGGAGTGGTGGCAGCTAGGCTGTAGTTTCTAGTGAAAGTCTGAAGATAAGGAGCTGCTAATGTTGATGGAAAGCAGTTCAACCTATTCATTCAGTTATGAAAAGTAGCTATATCCAAGAATAAGATTTAATGATCCAAAAAGAAAATAGACAAAGCTAAAAGGTAGAATAAAACTTGTTCTTTCAGGGCATATGAAAATCAAAGGATCAAAATCTGTCAGGAATTTAGGGTATTAGCAGAAAGAAGGCTAATCAGATTTCTAAATGAAAAACTGCACAGAAATTAATCAGTTACTAAAAGTTGCCATGCATCCTAGAATGATCAGAAAATATTTTCATGAAAACAACAAATCCAAGAGATAGAATGAAACATGTGCTTCCAATTTCAAGTGAAAGATCAGAATTTCAATTAATGAAAGCATCTTAAAAACCTGCAGCAAAAGTGCTAATCAGATTAGTCAAAAAAAATTGCTGCAGAAATTAATCAAGTACCAAAAGATACTATGTGTTATAGGATGATCCATGAACATTATAATTCAATAAAAATATCCAAAAAATAGACAAAGATGAGTAGTTCACGTTTGTGCCAAAGATTAAAAATTTTACCACCCCAGTTTCTTAAAATCACTACGAGAAAACACCTAATCAGATAAGCAAAATGTAGTTTTAACATTACGAGCGTAAAAATCCTTACAGCAGTGCCGTAATATACAGAAAATTCTCAGGTCAGAAATATGTTGGAATTACGGCACTGTAAAAATGGTTACGGCACTGCTGTATTTTTCAAAGAACTTTCGAGTCAAAAATTGGCTACAATTATGGTACCATAAAAAATATTACGGTTGTACCATAAAAATGCAAAACTCTCGGAAACATTTTCAAGTAAAATTACGGCCTATGAAAATTATTACGGTACTACCGTAAAAACCATAAAACTTATTATTCAAAACAAACCAAAATACGGCACCATAATATTTCTTACAGTAGTGTCGTAAAACGCTCAAAAGTTTTTGGTCTAAAACGGACCGAAATTACGGTACCATGTAAATGATTACGGCAGTGCTGTATTATGCGCAAAGTTCAATTTTTTCCTGCAAAAAGAGAAGAAAAATTAATTCTAAAAATGAACTAAAATAAAAGAAACTAACAAGAAAAGAGTGCTTGGGTTGCCTCCCAAGAAGCACTAATTTTTAGGTCCATAGCTTGACCAAAACTCAGATATCATGGCAAAACTCAGTACCAGAGTAAATAGCATACAATTTTCTGCATTTCCTTTGTCCTAAAAATTTAGCCACTAATCCAAATATCCAAAATTTCATATAAATCAAGATCGACATGGCTTTCTCAAATATGCACAAATCAAAATCAAAATTTTCAATTCTACTCAAAAGATATTCAATAATCTTCCTATATTTATCAGTAAGCAAAATCATTAGTCCTTTCTTCAAAATTATATCTTCAATTACAATAGGACTTCCATCAAAAGATTCAAATATTGGATCATCAAAATAGTCTTTCTGACTCATATTAGATTCCTCAATAAAGCATAAATTTTCAAATAAATCAGAAGATTGAACAGCAGATATGGGCAAAGCATCAGAGTGAGATTCATCAATATTCATAATTTTCAAATCCTTTTCAAGTTTTTCATGCACTTCATCAATTTCAAAATTACTAACAAAATCAGAGTAAGATTTTTCTAAATCAGTCCCCTCATATCCTTCATCAGATTTAACCACAAATAATATATCATCAAAAGAATCAATTTTAAAACTATCACTAGAATCAAAAGGAGATTTAACAAAATCAATTTCCTCAAACTTTTCCACAAATAAATTATCAGATGAATCAATTTTATAATTATCAAAATCAGAGTAAGATTCATTAATGTTCACATAAGGCACAATCTCAAAACAATCATAATCAGAGGGGGATTTTTCTAAATCAATTTTCTCAGTTTCCAAATCAAACTCAAACAAACAAGCTTGTTGTGCTAACTGGGTTTCTAAAATTTTCTTATGAGCTGTTAAAGATTCTACTTGAGAAGCAAGCTGACTAATTATCCTCGTAAGATCTTCAATTTCCTTACTTCGATTTGTCATGACCTGAACTTGATTTGTCATGAATTTTTCAAGCATGGATTTTAACCTAGACTCTTCAGTATCCTCAAAGTATGGTTCAAAGACATGATTTGAAAGACTTAAATTTGAGAATCAGATGTATAATGATCAAAACATTCACAAATATCACATCTAATAGAAGAATAAGATGCCCTAACAGGGTGCATATAAGAGTGTAATTTCAATTTATCTGCAAGAATGCACAATGAATCATCTTTATACTTACCTTGTGGCATGTATACCTCACCTCTTTCAGTTGCCTACGAGTTGTGATTAAAAGACATATCTTCAAATCTATCAAGAACAGAAAGATTATCTAACACCAATCAATCAAATTTTTTGTTATTTTTTTTAGAATATAAAAAAATAGAAAATATAAAACACAAGCAAATTAAAAAAAATTAGAATTCACAGTTCTATCACAATTTGTGAAAATCTAAAATATGCAAAAACAAAAAATAAAGTTAAATCTGAAATAAATAAAACTTAGTCTAGCAATACTAACAACTATTTTGATATTAACAAAACTAAGATCCCCGGCAACGACGCCAAAAACTTGTTATAGTTCGCAAGTGCACGGATACTCGAAGTAATAAAAATATCAATCCCACAGAGACCTACGTGTTAAGTACCAAATAGTTGTATTCTTACTAGCTAAGCAATCAATTATAATGCAAGTAAATGATAGGAAGAGCGTAGAGATAATCAGAGAGAAATTGGGACTAGAGTTTCATCCGCCTTAATTTCAATGACCAGATATGAATAAAAGGTTGTCAGACAAATTTTATCATGATAAAAATATAATTTACTTCATAAAAGGATTATCACACTTTTGTGCAGACAATCATGTAGGGACTAATCCTCGCTTTCGTGCAAGATCTATCCCAAGCTGAAAAATAAGTAAATCATCAATCCAATAACTCAAGGATCACTTACATGCATCCGAATTCTAAGTTGATCATCTCAAGTGGAATCTCAAGGATCACTTTCGTGCATCCGAGTCTCAACATAGGTTCTACTTAAGGTTCTCCTACGTTCCGATCCTCACTTTCGCACAATATCTTCACGTTTAACAAAATAACACAATCCTATATTCAAATTATCAAACATGGCAATTATTCTTCTAAAATCAAGAAATAAGAACTAACCTAATTTCTTATGGTGAGTTCCTAAATTTAATTTTAGGGTTCCAAGTTCTCAAGCAAATCACCTTTCAGTCCATATTGCGAAAACTCTAAAACATGTGTGATAATAAGAAAACTATGGAGAATTATAGGCAGTCATCACATAAGTAGAATTATCATAATAAACTATTCTAATAAAATAGAATCATCTAGTCATTAAGAAATCAAAGGGAATTACTCCCCCATGTCCCATAAAAGGTTTAAGCTAGCATGGATGAAGAATTACAATAAATCATAGTTTAGAATGATTAGAAATCGAAAAGAAGGGGAAATCAACTTTATGAAAGGCTCTAATAGAAATTACAACCGTAATTTGCTCCAAGACTCGTGGTGAACAGTGCCGGCGCCCACTCTTTTATTGATTTCTCCTCTGATTGAGATCCTTTCTCTCTGAAACTTCTAGGGTATCATCTCCTCCTCCAAGCAAAGTTTCCCCTCAAATTTCACGGCCGGAGATGCGTTGTATGCTTCCCGATGGTGAAACCCAGGGTGGCGGTGAAAAACTCAATTTCTCCCTTGACAGTGGATGAAAATTAGGGCTTTCGCCCTCGACGTTTTCTCCTCGTCGGAGGCTTTCTTTTTCCTTCTTACGGCTTTGAAATTAAAGTCCTGGATCATCCGCAATCGATTGCGCAAAAATCGGACTTCAATTTGACCGTGAAAATCGCATTCCAGGGTTAGAATTACGGCCGTGGAATCTGTTGTGGCAGTGTCGTATTTTCCTTAAAGTCTTCTGTACAGGATTCGACCAGATTTACAATATCGTGAAATTCTTTACGGCAGTACCGTATTTTCTCCAAATCTCTTGGGTCGGAAATTGCCTTAAAATACGATACCGTGGAAATGATTACGGTAGCGCCATAATTTGTGCAAAACTTTCTATATAAAAACGGACCCAAATTACATCAGTGGTCCTTTATTATGGCATTAGTCGAAATTACGGTACTGTAATATGGATTACGGCCCTACCGTAATTTCATCTAAAGTTCTGATTTGGATGAAAATTGACTGGCAGCTTTGTTTCGACATCTGGAATCCATTGGTGTGCTCAAATCTTGCAAAATCCATCAAAAGTAGGTCCTTTTTACCTGAAAATCATGAAAAACTAGAAAAGAAGTAGATTCCATAATATTTGATAAAAAGGGCATGAAAATAAGCAAAGTAGTACAAATATGACACAAAAATACCAATGAAATGACACAAAATATACTATAAATTTTGGTGTCATCACACAGCTCGACCATGATTTCTTTTGTGATCATCCAAAGATTATGACCATGATAATTATCAGGGGGTGTGCATAATTTTGGAGAAAGTTTGATTTGTAAAATATTTTATGGGGGAGTTTGTCTTGACATTAGGAATCCATCCGTGTGCTCAAATCCTTCAAAATCCATCAAAAATTGGTCATTTGCCCTATAAATGTGGTAAATGCAAATAGAGTGAAGATTTCGAATAATTATAAGAATTTAAGTCAAAATGAGTATGAACATGATAGAAAAGAAATATATTTTGTAATAAAAATATACTGAAAATACTATATAAATGCAAGATATCATATCTCTCTAGACTTATATTCTTGCTTGTCCTCAAGTAATAAAATTGATCAAAGGTTTATGTATAGTATGGAAAAGATAATTCATTGGAATTAATCAAATTTTCTAAGTATAATTTAGCTTATTTGTCCTCATATTCAACTCAAGAGTTTCTTAAATAAATATATTATTTTCAGAATGTAACTCATAAGATTCACAATCCAAAACAAACATGAACTGCAATTTATAAAATATGTCGAATCTCTATTTCATGAGTTCACCTAATATACAATTCAATGCTACCATGCTTTTGTTTACATGAATAAGATCTCTAAAATCTTTTTTTTTATATTTGACTATCTCTAAATCGTTCACCAACTTTTATGTTCGAAGGACAAACACTCTTGGTGAATGCCCTTGTTACTTAGTTGGTGATGAATTTAGAGTACACCAATCACATAGTCAATATAATAGAACTCATATCTTCAAGCTAGCAGAGTTGCAACGGTCTTTAAATCATTTATCAACCTTTTTATGCGAAGGTCAAACACATGTGGTGAATACCTCTGGTTACTTAGCTGGTAATAAATTTAAAATATACTAATCAACACAATAGAACTCATAGCTAAATAACAGAGGAGTTGAATGTCATAAATAGTGCATATACCTATCTAGATATACACTTTTTCCCTTTTTTTTTCTTGTATATACCAACATAGATATATGTTTTTTTTTCCTTTTGGTGATTTCAGAGTCTTTCTTACCAACAAATGACATAGGAGACTAAATGTGTGCATAAGGCTAATCAATCATTATTAACTCAAAAATATATACTTGTATGCACACCTCACATGAGAAAGGTGTCACTTTTGAATCACATTCTTCAAACAATTCATTCACAAGAACTTATGAACTATGAGTATGAAATTAATATGAAGATACACACAATGGAAATAAGCTTAAGACTATAAATTATCAAATCTATATACATGCATAGGTAATTGAGCATTTAACCACACCTCATCAACAAATATAAAATCATACCATGTATAAAAGAAAGTCACACCATGAAGTACAAAGTCAAACTATGCAAAGATAAATGCGTCTACACACGATGCCACACTAAACCATCACACATGCCACACCATTACAAAGTTCAAGATAATTGCGTCTACACATGATGCCACACAATCACATGTCTAGAAAAGGTCAAAGATAAAAGACCAAAGACATCCTCTCCCTCCACTAAAAAATTGCATAGTCCTCTATGCAATACAACCATATTGATCAAAATAAAAGGAGAGAGAATACTCATAGAGTTCTAATCATCCTCCTTTCTATCAATATCATCCTTATAGATGGTTTCCTTCTGATAAGCATATCCTCCTTCCTCATCGGAAGGAATGTCGTCGGTGAATCTCTAGTTGAGGAAGTCCTTGATATCTCTAACAGTGTCATATATAGTCTTAAGGAAGCATTCCTAATGAAAGACTTTCTCATATAAGGCTTGGAAGGCAGGGTCTTGAGATGAGAAACCCATCCCATATAGTCCAGAAAATGGCAGTGCATAGTCCAGCTGAGTACAATACATTACAGAGATTCACTCAACAACATAATTTTTTACTAAGTATTTTTTTTTTCAAACATCACAATTGGAACAGCATTTCCAAAGAGACACTAGCTGGGGCTCCAAGTGTCACACCCCTCGAATCGGTACTCCTGCAAACCTTCATTTGTGTGCCCAAATCAAGATTTTCACCCTAAATTTTGACATTTTGTTGATGTTTGACTAGAGAAGCGATGACATGAAAATTTATAATATATTTTGTGCCATTTGATAAGTCTTTTTGTGTCATATTCATGCTCTTTTGCTTATTTTTATGCCTTATTTATCAAATATTACAGAATCTACACCTTTTTATGGTTTTTGATGATTTTCAGGTAAAAAGACACCATTTTAAGGCATTTTCAAGCAAATTTAGATGCATAGATGAATTCTCATCATTAGGAAGAGATTACATGTCAATTTTTATGAAGAACTGAAGCCTCAAACCAAATTATGGCAGGGTCGTAATTAATATTATGGTACCGTAGTTTCACTGAACCTATAGAACAAATCACGGCACTACCATAATTTCGGAGCACTACCGTAATTTGAAGTGAATTTTGAACAGAAAGTTCTGCAGATATTATGGTACTGCCGTAATCCATATTATGGGCCATAATTTCAGTCCAATTCTGACCCGAGAGATTTTTGAGAATTACGGCACTGCCGTAATGGAAATCACGGGCCGTAATCCAGGTTGATTTTTGTATAGAACACTTTGTAGAAATTATGGCACTGCTGTAATAAAAAACACGGCCATAATTATAACCTGGACTTGCAATTTTCATAGATATTTTTGAAGCCCGATTCTTGCGCGGATTATTGCGGACGATCTGGACCATCAATTTGGAATCCAAAAAAAGGGGAAGACTCATCAAATCGAGGAGGGGAGACACACATGAAAAGCCCTAATTTTCATCCACGTTCAAGGGAGAAATCAAAGTTTTTGCCGTCGCCCTAGGTTTCACCACCAGGAAGCGTACAGTGTATCTCCGGCCGTGAAATTTGAGGGGAAGCTATGCCTAGAGGAGGAGAACATACTCCAGAAGTTTCAGAGCGAAAGGAGATCGATCGGAGGAGAAATCAACAAAAGAAGCGTCGCCAGCACTGTTCATCGCGCCTTCTATAGTAAAATTATGACTGTAATTTTCATTACAGTCGTGCTGTTATTTGATTTTCTCTTTCCTTTTGATTTTTAATCCTTTGAAACAATGGTTTATTATAATTCTTCAACTATGCTAGCTTAAACACTACATGCGATATGGGGTGTAATCCCCTTAATTTCTTATGACTAGATAACTTTTATTTCGTCAAGATAATTTTAATATCATAATTCTACTTATGTGATGATTGCCTTTAATTCTCCTTAGATTTATTTTATCAGCATGATTTAGAGTTTTTGTGATAAAGACTGAAAAGTTATTTGCAAAAACTTGGAACGCTAAAATTGAATGTTAAGAACTCATCGTAAGAAATTATGTTTGTTCTTATTTCTTAATTTTAGAAGTATATTGGCATGTTGATAATCTAAATCTAGGATTGAATTATTGAAATAAACATGATGATACTGTGAGAAATCAAGTATCGGATCGTTGGAGAACCTTAAATAGAACCTATGAAAATTATAGTATAAAAGTATGTAGTTTTCACATGAGATAATTGACTTAGGATTTGGATGCACGAAAGTGATCTTTGAGTTCTTTGTCAATGATTTACTTATCTTTAGCATTGAATAAATCCTGTACGAAAGTAAGGATTGGTTTTTTGTAAATTATCTGCGCGAAAGCGAGATGATTTCTTTATTAAGTAAATTATATCTTTATCATAATAAAACTAGACTGACGACCTGTTATTTAGATTTAGTCATTGAAATTAAGGTGGATGAAACCCTAGTCCCAATTTCTCTCTCTGACTTTTTCGTGTAGTTTCTGATAGTTGCTTTCATCATTTTCGATTGTCTAGCTAGTGAGAAATTAATTATTCAATACTTGACAAATGAGGTCTCTATGGTTCGATATCTTAATTATTACTTTGTGTATCCATGCACTTGCGGACACAACAAGTTTTTGGCTCCATTGTCGAGGACCTTGGCTTTTGTCAATATTGAAGATATTGAAAGTATTGCTAGACTAGGTTTTGTTTTAATTTTGCTGTTTATTTTGAGTTATTTGATCTATCTACTTTAGACTGTGCAGGAAACTAAGATCTGAAGAAAGACAAGGAGAAGAAGTTGTCATGGTAGAAAGAAAAATAGTTAGGGACTATGTAGCCCCTAATCCACAGGAAATACACTTTAGCATTGCCAGACCAGCTATCGAGGCTAATAATTTTGAAATCAAGCCAGCTATCTTGTCCATGATACAGCAAAATCAGTTTGGAGGATCACCACTTGAAGACCCTTATCAACATTTATATCTTTTTCTTGAATATTGTGACACCATTAAAATTAATGGTGTTTTTGATGATGCATTAAAACTAAGATTGTTTCCTTTTCTCTCAGAGACCGAGCACGTTCTTGGCTACAATCCAGACCTACCGGTACCTTCACTATATGGGATCAACTGTCAAATGCTTTCTTGATGAAGTACTTTCCACTCAGCAAGACCATCCAGTTAAGAAACCAGATTACAAGCTTTGCACAGTGGGATGGCGAATCTTTTAGCGAGGCATGAAAGCGTTTTAATGATTTACAACGAAAGTGTCCTCACCATGGCCTTAAAAATTGGGTTCTAATACATACTTTTTACAATGGATTGCTTTATAATACCAGACTAACTGTTGATGCTGCTGCAGGCGGAGCCCTCATGAGCAAAACAATTGAAGATGCTTTCACCTTGTTTGAGGAGATGGCCCTGAACCATAACCAATGGGCTACTGAAGAAGGGATGCTATATTGTCATCAACATGGTAAGAATGAGAATGATGAATGGCAAACCTTGACTGAAAAGGTAAATTCTTTTAGTGTAGATTCCCTGCTTGAAAAGTTTATGGCTAGTCAAATCTAATTCATGACAAATGAAAATAAGGAAATTAAAGATTTTAAGGGAATGGTTAGTCACCTTACTTCTCAAGTAGGATCTTTAGCTGCTCACAATAAAACTCTAGAAAATCAATTACCTGCTATACCTGAATTAAACCCTAGGGAACATTGTAATGCTATAATTACTAGGAGTGGGAGGCAATTAGATGAACCTAAAGGGAAATCTAAGGATAATGAAAGAGCCTGAGATTGAACATGACAATGAATTAGACTTGGAAAAATCTCCTGTGCATGAGCAGTCCCAAACTAGTTTACCACCTCATAAGGGTGATGAACCTAAAGGTGATTGTTGTGTCCGCAAGTGCACGGATACTCGAAGTAATATTTAAGATATCAAACCACAGAGACCTTATTGTTAAGTACTAACTAATTGAGTTTTCACTAGCTAAGCAAATCGATAATTGTGTAGATAGCAATCGAACGGTAATCAGATTGAGAGAATCGGGACTAGGGGTTTATCCATCTTGATATTCATAACTAGACATAATTAATGATTCATCAATCTATATTCGTTATGGTTAAGATACAGCCCACTTAATCAAGAAACTAACTTGCTCTCGCACAGTTAATTTACAAAGAAAGATCCCCACTCTCGTGCAAAATCAAATCAATGTTAAGTATAAGAGGACTTTGGTCAAGGATATAGAGAATCACTCTCGTGCATTCCCTCTCAATACCATGATCTCAAGCAAAACTAAGCACTCTCACTCTCACACCTTAGTTTCACAGGTTTTACTTAAGGCTTTCTAACAGTCTAACATCTATCTCTAGCATGTTTTCATGTCTAAAGCAATAAAGATTTCTAGGTCATAACATCAACAAGAATTAAACTTCTAAAACCTAAAATAAGAACGCAACCAATCTCTTGCGATGGGCTCCTATTATAAACTCTAGGGTTCCAAGTTCTATGATATCATCTTCTTAGTCCATAGCATAAAACTCTAAAGCATGTTAATGTATGATACTAAAAATGATTAAAGGCATAAATCACTTAAGTAGAATAACCATAGCAAAGATAGATTGATGTATGAAAAGTTATCTAGTCATTGATATATCAAGAGAATAACACCCCCATGTCCCTAGAGGAAATTAAGCTAGCATGACGGAAGATTCACAGCAAAACATAGTTTTTGGATGATTAGAGGCAGTAAAGAAGGAGTAAAAATTACAAAACAGGGTTGCAACAGAATTGCAACCCGAAATTACTTTCACAATCGCGATGAACAGTGTCGCGAGTGTGTTTTTGATGATTTCTCCCTTGATTGGCTTCCTTTCAATCTGAAACTTCAGTGGCGCGTTCTTCTTCCTCAGGGCGAGCTTCCTTCCAAAAATCAAGGCCGGAGATGATCGGAGCAGTGAACGACGGCGAACCCTAGCGCGGCAGCGAATTCTCCAAATTCTCTCTAAGTCGTGGATGAAAATTGGTCCCTTTGCTTCGAAATTACTCGCCTACTTATGCTGAGTCTTCCCCTTTTTTCGGATCTTCAATTGGGTCTCTAAATCTCGAGAAATCAAGTTTTTAAATTTGTGCTGGAAAACTCAGAAATCTAGGTTTACAAATACGGTACCGTATACGGAATACGGTAGTGCCGTATTTTCTTTCTGTGAGTTCTGAGTAGAAGATACGGTGCCGTGAAGATGTCGCCTTATAATACGGCAATGTCGTATTCTTGCTGAAGTCTTCTGGTTGAAATTGCCACAAAATACGGCACCGTGCAATTTCTTACGGCAATGTCATGTTTTTGTCGAACTCTTCTGGTTGAAAACGCAGAATAATACGGTACCGTGCGATTTCATACGGCAGTGATGTATTCTTGTTGAAACTCTCTAGTTGAAAACGCCGAATAATACGGTGGCGTGCAGTTTCATACGGCAGTGCCGTGCTTCACCCAAAATGTACTGTGACGGTTTTGTTCCAAAATACGGCAGTGCCGTATTTTTGCTAGAAGAACCCTTCTGAGTTGAAATTTTATGAGTAGACTCCTATTGATGGTTAGAACTCATTCATGCATTGAAATTGCTCGAAAACCGGTGATAATGATGCCTTTTTACCTGAAATTGATCAAAAACTAAAGACAGTGTAGATTCCGAAGTATATGATAAAAAAGGTATAAAAACAAAGCAAAAGAGTAAGATCATAGCTCAAAAGACTACTAAATAAGTATGAAAAACACTATGAAATTTAGATTCATCAAACACATAAGGCTAAAACCTTGCTTGTCCTCAAGCAAAAATCAAGAGATTGGTCAAAGGATAAAACTTTCTCATGACGAATAAATTTCTAAAACACAATCAACTATGAAAACTTTCATCAACTGTTCATGGAATTTCAAATAGACATATCACCCTTTGATTTTTGAACTTTGAATTTCATTACTTAATCAAATAAAACTTCACAATTTGTATAATAAGCAGAATATCAATCTCAAGATTTCATCCAGTTTCAATTCATAACCATCAACTTTTGTTTACAGGAATAGAGTCTCCTAGATCTTTTCCCTCACAGAAACTCTCTTTTCTTGCCTCTCTCTTTTTCTTCTTTTATTTTTGAATAGATAGCATATACCCACATAGATACATACTTTTTATTTTAGACTTCAACTCTTGTCTTTGGTACCACTGTCAATTTTGCACAGTGCCAAGTAGAGGAGTCTTATTCTTTTTCTTTCTCATTATGTTTTAGAAATAGACTTCAACCTATGTCTTAGGTACCACTATCAATTTTACATAGTGCCAAGTAGGGGAGTCTCTCACTATTTTTATGGATCAAGGAATCTTTCTTCCCAACAAATAGTAAATAGCATAAA
>JANTFE010023196.1:25371-36433 GCA_027562315.1 Costus pulverulentus | reverse complement strand
CCCCCCCCCCCCCCCCCCCCTTAGATTTATGGGACTTTCAAGAAGCGGCGACATACTTAGCCTCAATTGTAGAATCAGCTATGGTGGACTACATGAAACTTTTCCAGCATACAATGCCTCCATTAATCTTGAACACATAGCCTGCCTGTGATTTGATGTCATCAGGGTCAGACTAGAATTATGTGTTAGTGTAGACCTAAACACTGAGCTCTTCTTGTCCCCCATAGACCAAGAACAAATCCTTTGTTATTCTCAGATACTTCAGAATGTTCTTTACAAGCCACCTAGTGCTGCAGACCTAGATTGGATTGGTAACGGCTAGTAATGCTCACAGCATAAGCTGTTGGGAATCCCCTGACCTCAAAAAAAACTTTAAACACATCAGAAACGGAGGTCCGAAATAGAATTCCAGAAACACTAGGATCCCTTTACGAGAGAAAATCGAATGATGTGAAGAGCAATACCTTATCAAATAATTCTAGGAGCTACTGATGATGAAGACGCGCAAGTGCCCATCCTCTAAATCGCGCACATACGGACTCATAGAGATCTCTCCATCCTCCACACGTGGTGCTAGCCTCGGGAGGTGAGATCCACGCCTCTTGATCTTCTCAACTTGCGCCAATGCCAGGGAGAAGAGGGAGCGTTGGCCACAAGGAGTGGGAAGCATTACCACTCGTCCCAATCCTTGATGTAGAAAAACTTTTTATTGTTGTCACCTCGAAAACCCTCACGCCAAGCAGCAGAAGGGAGGCAACAATAAGAGACAAGAGAAGAGTCTAGTGCAAAAATCTCCCAGGTAGGCATCTCTATTTATAATAGTAGAGCCATATACAGTTTGGATATTTTTCCCATGTGGGATAATATACAGGCGCCTATTCAAAATTAACCAGATTAGCATCACAGGTTCGAATACTCGCAGACGCAATTAATTAGAACTTGCGTCTAAGCCTACTAATTAGCGAAGAGAAAAATTCTCTTGCCAATTAATAATTTTATTTTATTCATGTGACTAAAGTGCCAAGTCCAAAATTGCACCAAGACCCTTGTTTAACTCAATTTGGCAACTCAGGTCTACAAAGGTCAAACGTGGTCCACTAGAGTCAACTAACATGAAATAAAATAAAATATCATCTCCTCTGTAAAAGTCTCAATGCATCAGTTCCCCAAAAAGATAAGAATCACACAACGATTCAATCAGAGGCTAAACGATTAGTATGAGAACTCGAGTATCTAAGTGTGCGACCCTGTAGGTTCTTCAGACGAAGGTAGTGATGACTAAATCATCACAAGCAGTGAGTAGCACCTAGTAGTATGTCATTGCTACCCAAGTCATTTGAATGGTGTCATCATCGACATCCCCTAAAACTACGGCAAAGTACAAGTGCAGCTCTATCCTTTTGCCAACTGATGTCCAGATTGGGCAAGTGTGTCACACTTGTTAATGCCAATATTATGGCATGACTAAATCAAGTTCTCATCTGGGTATGGCCATACACTTTCAGTCATCCATATAGGGGCGCCATGGACAATCAAGCTTCCCCGCAAGGAAGGGCAAATCCTCTATTGGCACATTGAATCCCTCATACGGTTTATGACATACCCAATGACAACCGTTGTGATTTGCCTTTTAGGGCGAAGCATTAGGTTGCATCAAAGTACATCAATCACTATATAGAGATATCAATGCCCTCAACTCTAGGACAAGCGCAACTTTGTCACTGTGATATTCATCTCGTGACACCGAGATGAATCCTCACGACGGGGCGATCCAGTATATATCCCTTGATATACACATATGCCTGCATTATAAACCAGTGCTCAACCAGTGCATATACTAGTGTCAAGTGAATCATAGCTGTCCCATATCCACTATGATTCTAGACCATGGATAAACACAGAGACTAGACAAAATCTATCTCTTAGGGACATTCTATATGCAAATGTACATATGCGCAGATTGTTGGGAACCCTGAGGATTTTAAAATTTTAAATACATGCACAGCGGAAGCGATCCCCGAAATAGGCCAGTCCCAAAAACCCATAAGATTGAGTCTTGCGAATAAATCAACACGGTGAGTAGGAGATGATACCTTGCAGCGAAGAAAAGAATGCGATGCAGGCACCCAAATGTTTGCCCTCTACAGTCTCGCACACAGCCGACACTCAAGTTTTGTTCTTCCACGCCCGGTGCTAGCCTCGGGAAGAAGATCCACGCCCTTTTGGGAATTCTCCTTAAACACTTGCGCCACCCTCACATAGAATGCGCCAAGTGGAGTAGAGATGATGGAATAATCTACCAAGGTCCAACCTTGCAGTCGCCTGGAGGAGAGGAAGGAAGAGAGGAGAGGGGCCTAGGAGAAATTCTTCCAAAGAATGAACTAAGAGTGTAGGCGCCAAGTCCTCTCCCCCTCTTCTTTTATAGAAATCATGTGACCTTTCGTATTCTGCAATTAATCTCTTAATTAATTCATCATTAATTATAGAATTAAATTCATAGTTAATTATAGAATTAAACTCTAAATTAAAGTCTCATAGTGGCCCATAAAAACCTTGAATTAAACTTTCATAATGGTCATTAATGATGTGACTTTTAAAATTCAGAATTAAATTCAAAATTAAATTCAGAATTAAAATCATCATTAAACTTAGAATTAATTACAGAATTAAATTCCCAGAATTAAATACATGATTTAATTCACCATGATGCCTATTGGGCCTAGTCAACTTATTGTCATGGCCCATTAGGCCTGACAGCCCATTGGGCCTCAAGGCCCATTAGGCCTCACGCCCCAACTGGGCTTCACGCCCATTGGGCAAGGAGGCCCATTGGTCCAAGTTTCATGCTATACTTCATTTGGCCCAATTGGCCCATTTGACCTATTGGGCTCATTTGGCCCATCTAGCCTAAAAATAAAGTTGGCTCCAATAAGTCCCTTCCATCTCATCAGGCATAGTGACACTAATGAATTCTCCCAAAGAGATCCAAGTTATCCAATAACTCGATCATTAGGCTGCTTGATCAATACGAGAACTTGAGTTTCAAGTTGTGCGACCCTGTATGTTCCTCTGACGTTGGCAGTGATGAACTCAGGTCATCACAAGTAGTGAGTGGCACCGAGCATTGCACTGCTGCTGCTCAAGTCTTTGGAATGGATATCAACATCGACATCCCTATCATCACAACAAGATACCAATGCATTGTAGTCTCTTTGCCAAACTGATATCCGATTAGACAAAGTGTGTCACCACTTTGTTTTCACCCAATCTCACGGTCATGGCTAAATCAGGCTTTCACCTGGGTATGGTCATACACTTCCAGTCATGCAACCATAGGGGGGCCCCGTGGATATCAAGCTTCCCGTAGGAAGGGCAAATCCTATGTCTATCCATTGATCTTATCATATGGGTCGTGACATACCCAATGACAACCATTATGACCTCCCTGCTACGGTGAGGTGTTAGGTTGTATCAAAGCATATCCCTAGTTAGAGCCTCACAGTGGGTCGGTCCAATATATCCACCACTGATATACCCATATGCCTGCGTTAGTACCCTGTGCTTAACCAGCTCATATACCAGTCTCACATGTACTAGAGCTGTCCCTTATCCACTCAGGTACTTGACTGGGTACACACTGTTTGAGCACAGATGCAATCTATCTCCAGAGACATTATTATCCATGTACATAATCGCAGATGCAAACATAGCATAATAACGACAATGCCAAAATGTCCCACTTGCACTTAGACTTAGTTGTTGAAAAATCTCAACCACATGTCCCTCATATGACCAACACGCTTCTACTACGCCAAAGCCATGGTCAGTGTGTCTACTAGATTGCTATATGTGTCAACTCTGCTTATCTTGACATCTCCTCGCTCCATTGTTGTCACAATAGACATCAATTGGATCCACAGGAGTTTGAACCACCTGAAGTTCAGAAAAGAACTTCCTTATCCAAATGCCTTCTTTGGCTACCTCGGAAGCAATGACATACTCAGCCTCGGTCGTAGAATCAGCTACAATGGACTGCTTAGAACTCTCTCAGCTCATAGCACCTCCACTTAATCTGAACACATAGCCTGTCTGTGATCTGAAGTCATCAGGGTCAGACTGGAATGATACATCAGTGTATCCCTAAACACTGAGCTCTTCCTGTCCCCCATAGTCCAAGAACAAATCTTTAGTTCTTCTTATAAACTTTAGAATGTTCCTTACAGCCACCCAGTACTGCAAACCAAAATTAGATTGGTATCGACTGGTTATGCTCATAGTATAAGCCACGTCTGGTCTAGTACACAACATCGCATACATGATCGAACCTACAACCGAAGCATAGGGTACTCGACTCATGTCATCTTTCTCGGCCTGTGTGTGGGACATTGGCTCTTGGAGAGAATAAGGTCATGTCTCACTGGATGGTATCCTTTCTTAGATTGCTCCAAGTTGAACCTCTACAGAACCTTATCAATCTAAGTACTTTGACTAAGGGCCAGGAGATTCTTGGATCTATCCAGGTAGATCCTCATGCCTAGTAAATAGGCAGCCTCCCCTAATTGTTTCATCTCAAAACACTACCCCAACCATGTCTTCATCGAGTGAAGACTAAGGATGTCATTTCCGATGAGCAGTATGTCGTCGACATACAGGACCAGAAATGTCACCAAGCTCCCACTGAATTTTCTATATACACAAGCGTCATCTTCACTCTTGATAAAGCTGTAATCTCATACTACCTCATCAAATCAAATATTCCAACTTCGAGAAGTTTGCTTTAATCCATAAATGGATCTTTTTAGCCTGCAGACCTTAGTGGCCTCTACAGGATGGATGAAACCATCAGGTTGTGTCATATACATATCTCTGTCAGCTTCCCGTTAAGGAACGCTGTCTTTATATCCATCTATCATATCTCATAATCGTGATATGCAGCTATAGCAAGCAAGATTCGAATGGATTTGAACATGGCAACGAGCGAGTCATAGTCCACTGATGACACCGAAATTTATCATAATTTCTATGCCATTTTGTTGATGGTTTTGTGTCATATTCATAGACTTTGCTTATTTTTATGCCCTTTTTATCCATATTTGTGGAATCTACACTCTTTTCTATTTTTAATGATTTTTACG
Organism: Costus pulverulentus; assembly: GCA_027562315.1. Lineage (NCBI taxonomy): Eukaryota > Viridiplantae > Streptophyta > Magnoliopsida > Zingiberales > Costaceae > Costus > Costus pulverulentus. The sequence goes on along the minus strand of JANTFE010023196.1, from coordinate 31,298 downwards.
CAAAAAGGCATGTTTTTCAGTCGATTTTGAGCAATCCAAGTGCATAATTGAATTCACAACATCAAAAGGAGATCACACGTCAAATTTCAGAAGATTTGGAGCTTTAGAGGAAATTACGGCACCCCAATATATTGTTTACGATACCGTAATGTGGAGGTTTTCTGGGCAGAGAATCTCATATGATTACGGCACTACCATAAACATCTTTACGGTGTCGTATTTTGGAGCATTTTACTGTAAGAAACTTTACGGTACCGTATTTCGGGTCAATTTTCAACCCGAAAGATTTTGACATTATGGCACTACCGTGAAGAACGTTACGGTATCGTAACTCCAGAAGATTTCAAGCCGAGACCTCACTGTCCAGATTACGGCACTGCCGTAAAGACCATTACGGCCGTAATTACGACGCTACTCGCGACTTTCCCGGTCAACACCAAAGCCTGATTTTTGCGTGGTTGCTTGCGGATGATCTAGGCCCTTATATTTGAAGTTGTAAGAAGGAGAAAGAGAGCCATCACCGAGACGAAGACAAGCACACCAAAAGCCCTAATTTTCGTTCACCACAGAGAGAGAAATCGCCTCACACGCCGCCGCCCTAGGTTTCACCGCCGGAAAGCGTACAGTGCATCTTCGACCGTGAAATTTGAGTGGAAGCTACGCATAGAGGAGGAGAAGGAGCACCTAAATTTTCAACATGATCGGAGATCAGACGGAGGAGAAATCACCAGAAAACCAAGCGCCGCTACTGTTCGCCCAGATTACGGCCGTAAACTTCTTTATGGCCGTACCGTAATTTCACTGTTTTGATTTTCTTCATCATGAATCATTGTAATCTTCCCTCTATGATAGCTTAAACCTCTTTTGGGACATGGGGGAGTAATTCACTTTAGTTTTAATTACTAGATGACTATCTTTTCTATTATTTCATCTTGTTTGATCTTAGCATGATGATTTTACTCATGTGATGTTTTGTTCTTAGACTCTCCGTATATCTATATTATTATTTATGTTTTATAATTTTTGCTATTGACTGAAAAGTAATTGCTTGAGAATTCGGAACCCTAGAATTGCATGATAGGAACCCCTTTTAGGTTAGTTCTTGTTTGTTTTATTCTAGTAATCTAACTGCCATGATAATAATATAAATCTAGGATTGAGTCTAAGCTTTCAAACGTGGAGATCTTGTGCGAAAGCAAAGATCGGAACGTTAGAGAACCTTGATTAAAACTAGTGTCGAGATTCGGATGCACGAAAGTGATCCTTGAGTTCTCAGTTTGATGATTTGCTTATCATTAGCGTTGGGACAACTCTTGAGAGAGAGCAAAGATTTATCCTTGCATGGTTGTCTGCACGAAAGTGAGATAATCCTTTTATTCTAGTAAATTGCATCTTTGTCATGTTGAAATTAAACTGATGAAATCTCTATTCATGTCTAGTCATATAAATTAAAGTGAACGAAACCCTAGTCCCAACCTCTCTCTCTGATAATTCTGTTTCAGTGCTTTGGTCTTCGTTTGCTAGTTTGCACTCTTTCGATTACCTAGATAGTGAAAAATCAATTATTCGGTACTCAACAACTTAGGTCCCTGTGGATTCGATACTTTCTTTATTACTTCGACTATCTGTACACTTTCTGACACAACAAGTTTTTGGCATCGTTGCCGGGGACCTTAGTTTTTGTTGATATCGAAGACATTGAGATTATTGCTAGACGAGGTTTTTATTTATTATTTTTATTTTATTTTCTGTTATTTAGTTTTCTTGAAATCACTTGATCTATCTACTTTGCATGCGTAGGAGTCTTAGGTCAGGACCACTTGTTCCATTGGATCTTGAAATTAATAAAACACTTAGAGTGCACAGGAAATTGACACTTGAAGAAGATTTACAAGAGACATAGCAACAGGAGACACAAGTAGAAATCTTAGAGATGGGAGATAATCAGAGAACCCTTAGGGACTATGCAGCCCCTAATCTTCAAGAGATTCACTCTAGCATAGCTAGACCAGCAATAGAGGCTAAATCAAAATTAATAGTGTTTCTAACGATGCTTTGAAATTAATACTTTTTCCTTTTTCTCTTAGGGACCGGGCGAAATCATGGCTACAATCACAACCTACTGGAACCTTCATAACTTGGAATCAACTTTCAAATTCTTTCTTGATGAAATACTTCCCTCCAAGCAAGACAATTCGACTAAGAAATCAAATTACAAGCTTTCAACAAAAAGATGGGGAGTCATTCAGTGAGGCATGGGAGAGATTTAATGAATTACAACAGAAGTGTCCTCACCATGGCCTTGATGATTGGGTTTTATTGCATACTTTTTATGATGGATTATTGTATAATACCAAATTAACTGTGGATGTTGCTGCAAGTGGAGCCCTGATGAGCAAAATGATTGATGCTGCTTTCAGATTGCTAGAGGAGATGGCATTGACTCACAATCAATGGACTACTGAGAGAGGAGTAAGGGTGAAAGTGATGGATGGCAATCCGTAGCAGAGAAGGTAGACTTTTTGTGCAGTAAGTTTAATTCTATGCAGGCTGCTTCTATTTCTTCTATCACTTGTGAAATTTGTGGCAATGATGGTCATACTTCTGAAAATTGTAGAATAGTTGTTGATCAGGGTAATGAGCATGTGAATGCCATAAGGAATTATAATCAAAGTAGATCTAATGATCCCTATTCTAGTACTTATAACCCTTGATGGAGAAATCACCCCAACCTTTCATGGAAAAAAAAAACAATATAGGGGGAAACACTGAGAATAAGGGATATCAAAGACCAAATCAGAATTCAAACATAGAGTCCATGCTTGAGAAAATATTGGCCAACCAAAATCAATTCATGTAAGCCACAAATAAAGAAATTGAAAACCTTAAGGGAACGGTTAGTCAATTAGCTTCACAGATGGGATCCATCGAAGCTCACACCAAAATTCTTGAAAATCAAATAGCACAACAAGCGAGTGTACCTTACAGCCCCCCTGGGAAATTGCCTGCTAAACCTGAGATAAACCCTAGGGAGCACTGCAATGCCATCATGACTAGAAGTGGAAAACAACTAGGAGAACCTAGAGGGAGGTTTGAAAACACTAAAAAAGGGCTTGATGTTAATGAAGAGGAATTAGAGTTAGGAGAATCTTCTTCACATGAGGAATCCCAAACTTGTTTACCACCTCAAAAGGGTGATGAACCGAAAGGAGATGAATCATGTGAGAAAGACAATCCTAAACCTAATTTGTGTGCACCTTACAAGCCACCCATACCCTTTCCCCAAAGGTTAGCTCAGAATAAATTAGACAAAAATTTTGGCAAGTTCCTCGAAATCCTGAAAAAGCTTTATATTAACATTCCATTTACTGAAGCTATTTATGAAATGCCATCTTATGCCAAATTTTTAAAAGAGATTTTGTCTAACAAAAGAAAGCTAGATGATTATGGCGCTTGTACTGTTACTTTGACTGAAGATTGTAGTGCTATCATACAAATTAAACTGTCACCAAAACTGAAGGATCCAGGTAGTTTTTCTATACCATGTTCTATAGGCACTATGGCTTTTGACCGAGCCTTATGTTACCTAGGTGCTAGCGTGAGTCTAATGCCTCTTTCTGTTTATAGGAAACTGAATATTGGAGAGCTAAAGCATACAACCATATCCTTACAGCTCGCGGATTCATCGGTAAAGTATCCTGTAGGTATATTAGAAAATATCCCAATAAAAATAGGTGAGTTTTTCATTCCTGCAGATTTTGTAGTGTTAGACATGGAGGAAAATTCTAGAAATCCTATAATTCTTGGTAGACCACTATTGGCCACTGCTAAGGCAAACATAGATGTGAAAGAGGGAAAGATTACTTTTGATATATGTGGCAACAAGATTGAATTTAATCTTAATGATTCATTGAACAAACTTTCATACTCAGAATCTTGTTGTAGTGTTGAAATATTTAATGATGATATTTATGATGTTTCAAGCTTATTTGATGAAACCTCGAATTATGAATCTAATAATCTTTCTGAGGGTATTGATAAGAAATTGCAGAAGAAAAAGACAAGAAGGAAGAAAAGAGGATCAAAATTTATGGAGAGAGGAAAGAAAATTTGGAGCAAATTTAGAGATTATTTCAAGACCGAGCCTTATGTTATTCAAAGATATGCCCAAATCAAAAGAAAATCAGAAGGGCAATCTAGGAGTTCATGATCAAATCTGAGTGTAAAAGGGTCAAGCTAATGACCTTTAAATTAGCGCTTCTTAGGAGGCAACCCAAGCTTTCTAACTTTAGTTTTGCTTTCTTTTATTTACTTGTTTTAATTTTGTTTTAGGACTAATTTTTACAATTTTTTTTTTGTGTAGGAAACAAGATTTGGCGCGAAATGACGGCACTACCGTAACATCCTTTACGGTACCATAATCCCGGTTATTATTAACTAGAGAGTTTTGACCCGTTACGATACCGCCAAAAATTCCTTTACGGTACTGTATTTTGTGACAAAATCTTCCCGAGAGTTTTTCGTTTTACGACAGTACGTTAAACTTGTTTACGGTGCTGTAATTTTTGAATTTTGAATTTTTTGAATTTTGAATTGTTTGAATTTTGAATTTTTCAAAAAAAAAAATTATTTCTAATCGATATTACGGCACCACCATAAAATTCTTTACGGTGCTGTAATCGCTGCTGCTTTTTGACCAGAGAGTTTTTACCATTACGACACTACCATAAACGTCTTTACAGTCGTAAATGTATCTGAAAAACACGATAAAGGTGCCGTAACCTAATTTCTTCCGCTACCGTTTTGAGGTTTTCTCGCTCACTCGTTCACCGATCTTGAAGCTCCGACTTTTGGAAGACTCAAGTGACCCCTCCCGTCTAGTTATTGCCGTCGATATGGTACTCTCTCATCTGATTTCACTGTTTTGGCGAGTTTTGACCTAGTTTCCACTCCCTTTGCTCGTGTGCTTTCGTTTCTCCATCATTTTTGGGGCTTTTTGTTTCTATCTGCTCATAAGAGGATAGGCTATAGTTTCATTCTTGATTTGAGAGACTTGAGGCGATATCTAGGGAGATCTGAGATGAAAAGCGATGAACACGCTTAGGGTTTACTGTTCACCGTCGCCCTTTTCGATTTTTCATTGATTTCTGAGTCCAAGCATCACTTTAAGTTGACATCTTACTTGATTATCCTTATTTGTTGCCATATACTTGCTATATCTATGTTGAATCTTAGTTGCAGCTTGTGATTGTAACAATGCCACCAAGAACCAAGTGACTTGTTGCCAAGAGAAAAGGAAAGGCACCAGCTGAGCCTTCCTTTCCACCCAACCCACATGGAATTTTGTTCAGAAATGAAATTCAAGCTGCATGATATAATCAACTAGTAGAGAGAAGAGTAATTACCACCAAGTATGCTGATAAGAGGACCTTGGAGACATTGGGTTTGCTTGAAGATGTCATGTGGATGTTTGAACAAATCAGAGCTTGGAGATTCTTCCAAATGACACCACAAACATATCTACCATTAGTGCTTGAGTTTTTGAGTAGTTTTGATGTGCAGCTGTATGAGTATAGTGAAAGACATGCAGATGGTAATATCACCTTCTGCATTGCTAATGTAGAAAGGCAGCTGTCCACGCAAGACTTGAGAACCATCTTCTAGTTTGGTACAGGAGGCCGCACATTAGTTTCAGTGGGGTATGCTGAGGATGTGTTTTGGAACCAAATCACTGAAGAGACCCACTTTTCAGCACTTACTACTAGAGCTTCAAATATTTCCAATCCTTGCATCAAGTATGTTCACAGAGTTTTGGCCCACACTGTTGGGGTATGCCCTTAAGGCTAATGTTTGAGGCCTTGGGATTCTTTCAGTATCATGTATAAACTCTTATGTTTATAAAGGCAATGGTTGTTATTCAGGTTGTT
>JANTFE010023196.1:8271-21679 GCA_027562315.1 Costus pulverulentus | reverse complement strand
GATATCTCGACTAAGGACAACTCTGAATGTCAGCAAAACTGAACATCATTGAGACATTACTCAGAGGTATACATACAGCAGCAGATAATGCAACAATCTGAATAACAAAAATTGCCTTTATAAACATATACATAGTTTATACATGATACTGATAATAACCCAAGGCCTCAAACATTAGGATAAAGGGCATACCCCAACAATCTCATATGATTACGGCACTACCATAAACATCTTTACGGTGCCGTATTTTGGAGAGTTTTTTATTAGAGGATCAATGGAGATTACGGTACTACCGAAAGGAACTTTACGGTACTACCGAAAGGAACTTTACGGTACCGTATTTAGGGTCGATTTTCAACCCAAAAGATTTTGACATTACGGCACTACCGTAAAGAACGTTACGGTACCGTAATTCCAGAAGATTTCAAGCCGAGACCTCACTGTCCAGATTACGGTACTGCCTTAAAGACCATTACGGTTGTAATTACGACGCTACTCACGACTTTCCCGGTCAACTCCGAAGCCCGATTTTTGCACGGTTGATTGCGGATGATCCAGGCCCTTATATTAGAAGCTGTAAGAAGGAGAAAGAGAGCCATCACTGAGACGAAGACAAGCACACCAAAAGCCCTAATTTTCGTTCACCACAGAGAGAGAAATTGCCTCACACACCGCCGCCCTAGGTTTAACCGCCGGGAAGCGTACAGTGCATCTCTGGCCATGAAATTTGAGTGGAAGCTACGCATAGAGGAGGAGAAGGAGCACCTAAAGTTTCAATGTGATTGGAGATCAGAAAGATGAGAAATCACCAGAAAATCGAACGCCGCCACTATTCGCCCAGATTACGGCCGTATCGTAATTTTCACTCCTCCCCTTTTTCGATTTTCTTCATCATGAATCATTGTAATCTTCCCTCTATGATAGCTTAAACCTCTTTTGGGACATGGGGGAGTAATTCACTTGAGTTTTAATGACTAGATGACTATCTTTTCTATTATTTCATCTTGTTTAATCTTAGCATGATGATTTTACTCATGTGATGTTTTGTTCTTAGACTCTCCTTATATCTATATTATTATTTATGTTTTAGAATTAGTAAATTGCATCTTTGTCATGTTGAAATTAAACTGATGAAATCTCTATTCATGTCTAGTCATAGAAATTAAAGTGAACGAAACCCTAGTCCCAGCCTCTCTCTCTGATAATTCCATTTTAGCGCTTTGGTCTTCATTTGTGAGTTTGCACTCTTTCAATTGCCTAGATATTGAAAAATCAATTATTCGGTACTCAGCAACATAGGTCCCTATGGATTCGATACTTTCTTTATTACTTTGAGTATCCGTACACTTGCGGACACAACATCCACCCCGTGGACTTGTCTGAATCCGTTAGACACAAGTCTACCATTATAGGTAACTATGTTACCATCCATGTGAGTCATCCTCTTGAAGACCCATTTACACTCTATGGGCTTTACCCCATCAGGTAGCTATCCCAGACTTGGTTAGCCGACATGGAATCCATCTCGGATCTCATGGCCTCAAGCCATTTCTCGGCATCCGATCCAGTGACCGCCTCATCATATGTCCTGGGTTCATCCGCAATGATGAAGATCCCGTTGTGTTGGGTTGGCAGCGACCCATACCTCTCAGGTGCACGACGAATCCTCCCAGACCTACACGGGGCCTGTGTCTGCGCCTCCAGTTGCCCAGCAACTGGTGCAGCCGGCTCAGGTTACATCTCTATGTCTTGTGGTTGCACTTGGACCTCGTCCAAGTCAAACTTCCTCCCACTGACTTCTTTCATGAGAAATTCTTTCTCTAGAAAGATGATGACACCAAAATCTATAGTATATTTTGTACCATTTAATGAGTATTTTTGTGTCATATTCATACTACTTTGCTTATTTTTAAGCCTTTTTTTTATCAATTATTGTGGAATCTACATTCTTTTCTTATTTTTGATGAATTTCAGGCAAAAAGGCATTGTATTTAAGCGTTTTCTAGTAGAATCAGATGCATAGATGAATTCCCACCATCAAGAGAAGATTACATGTCAAATTTCACGAAGATCATAGCTCAAACCAAAATTACAGCACTACCTTAATCAAAATTACAATACCGTGGTTTCACTCCACCTACATAACAAACCACGGTACTTGCGTAATTTCTGAGTGCTGCCGTAATTTGGGACTTTTTTGAACAAAAAATCTGATGGAAATTACGGCACTACCGTAATGAATTTCACTGTGTCATAATTACGGATGATTTCTATACCGAGAGTTTCTGCAGAAATTACAGCACTGTCGTAACCATTTCCACGGCCGTAATTATGTTCCTGGACATGATTTTCATGGTCAACTTTGAAGTCCAATTTTTGCGCAATAGATTGCAGACGATCCAGGCCCTTAAATTCAAGTCCATAAGAAGGAAAAAGGGAGTTTTCGACGAGGTGAGCATGGAGACACAAAAAGCCCTAATTTTCATCCACTATCGAGAGAGAAATCAAGTTTTTCACCGTCGCCCTAGGTTTCACCACCGGGAAGCGTACAACAAATCTCTGATAGTGAAATTTGAGGGGAAACCACGCATAGAGGAGGAGAAGATACTCCAGAAGTTTCAGATTGAAAGGATCTCAATCGGAGGAGAAATCAACCGAAGACTCCTCGCCGAGATTATGGCTGTAATTTCCATTACAGCCGTGTTGTAAAGTTTATTCCTCCTTTCTCTTCGATTTCTGATCATTGGATACTATGGAATATTGTAATCTTTCTACCATGCTAGCTTAAACCTTTTATGGGACATGGGGGAGTAATTCCCTTTGATTTCTTAATGACTAGATGAATTTTTTGTTACTTCGTCGAGTATAATTTTAGTATGATAATTCTACTTATGTCATGATTCCTTATAATTCTCCATAGTTTTCTTATTATCATGCATGTTTTTAGAGTTTTCGCACTATGGACTGAAAGGTGATTTGCATGAGAACTTGGAACCCTAAAATTGAATATTATGAACTCACCGTAAGAAATTAGGTTAGTTCTTATTTCTTGATTTTAGAAGAATAATTGCCATGTTTGATAATTTGAATCTAGGATTGAGTTATTTTGTTAAACGTGAAGATCATGTGCGAAAGTGAGGATCGAAACATTAGAGAACCATAACTATAACTTGTGTTGAGATTCGGATGCACGAAAGTGATCCTTAAGTTCTTTATTAATGATTCACTTTTATTTAACAATTGAATAGATCCTGCACGAAAGTGAGGATTGGTTCTTGTAGATTGTCTGCGCAAAAGCGAGATGATTTCTTTATTAAGTGAATTATATATTTATCATATTAAAGTTAAAATAACGAACATCTATTCACATCTAGTCATGGAAATTAAAGTGGATGAAAACCTAGTCCCAGTTTTCTCTCTCTGATATTTTGTGTGCCCTCGATAGTTTACTTGCATAATTTCGATTGCCTAGATAGTAAGAAATCAATTATTTGGTAGTTGACAAATGAGGTCTCTGTGGTTCGATATCTTTCTTTATTACTTCGAGTATCTATGCACTTGCAGACACAACAAGTTTTTGGCGCTGTTGTTAGGGACCTTCATTTTTGTTAATATTGAAGATATTGAGAGTATTGCTAGACTAGGTTTTTGTTTTATTTATTTTTTGTTTTCCTATTTTATTTTCTATTCTCTTGAAATTATTTGATCTATTTACTTTGCATGCATAGGAATCCTAGATCAGGACCTCTAGTACCTTTTGATCCTGAGATAAACAAAACTCTTAGATTGCGCAGGAAGTTGAGATTTGAAGAAAGTCGAGTAGAAGAAGTGAACATGGCAGATCGGAGATCAGTTAGGGACTATGCAGCCCCTAATCCACAAGGGATTCATTCTAGCATTGCTAGACTGGTTATATAGGCTAACAACTTTGAAATCAAGCCTACTTTCTTGTCCATGATTCAACATAACTAGTTTGGAGGATCTCCTCTTTAAGATCCTAACCAACATCTTGTTTTGTTTTTAGAATTATGTGATACAATTAAGATTAATGGAGTTTCTATTGATGCATTAAAACTGAGATTGTTTCTTTTTTTCTCTTAGGGACCGAGCACATTCATGGCTTCAAGCACAACCTACCGGTACCTTCACCACATGGGAACAACTATCAAATGTCTTTCTGATGAAATATTTTCTTCCAAGCAAGACCATCCAATTGAGGAATCAGATCACAAGCATTACATAGAGGGATGGTGAATCTTTTAGCGAGGCATGGGAGCGATTCAATGATTTACAACGGAAGTGTCCTCACCATAGCCTTGAGAATTGGGTTTTAATTCATACTTTTTACAATGGTTTGCTATATAATACCAGACTAACTATTGATGCTACTCTAGGAGGAGCTCTCTGAGCAAAATAATTGAAGATGCCTTCAAGTTGCTTAAGGAGATGGCCTTAAATCATAATCAGTGGACTACTGAGAGAGGAGTGCTTTATAAACCTTCTCAAGGTAAGAACGAGAGTGATGATTGACGCACCTTGACAGAAAAGGTAGACTCTTTGTGCAAAGGTAGACTCACCCCAATTTGTCTTGGAAAAACAATAACAATGTAGGGGGACAAACTGAGAATAGAAGGTTCCAAAATAGACCAAATCAAAACCAAAATCAAAATTCAAATAAAATTCGAATGTTGAATCTATGCTTGAAAAGTTTGTGGCTAATCAAAATCAATTCATGCAAAATCAAAATAAGGTAATTGAAGACCTTAATGGAATGGTTAGTCAACTAGCTTCTCAAGTAGGATCATTAGTAGCCCATAATAAAATCTTAGAAAATCAAATTGCACAACAAGCTAGTAGTTCTTACAGAAGAACCATACTTGTTTGTCACCTCAAAAGGGTGATGAACCATGTCAATCTGATATTTCTAAACCTAATTCTCCTATACCTTATAGGCCACCTATAACCTTTCCCCAGAGATTAGTGCAAGCAAAATTAGACAAACAATTTGGCAAATTTCTTGAAGTGTTGAAGAAGCTTTACATTAATATTCCATTCACTGAAGCTTTATCTCAAATGCAATCATATGCAAAATTCTTGAAAGAGATCATGTCTAACAAAAGAAAGATAGAGGACTATGGTACTATGGCTTTAACTAAAGATTATAGTGCTATTATCCAGAATAAATTACCACCAAAACTGAAGGATCCATGTAGTTTCACTATACCTTGTTCTATTGGAAGCATAGCTTTTGACCGAGCCTTATGTGATTTAGGTGTCAGTGTAAGTTTAATGCTGCTATCTATTTGTAGGAAACTGGACATTGGAGAGATCAAACCAACAACAATATCTTTACAGCTCATCGATAGCTCGGTAAAGTATCCTGTAGGTATTTTAGAGAATATTCCAATCAAGGTAGGTGAGTATTTTATTCCTGCAGATTTTGTAGTCCTTGACATGGAAAAAAATCATAAAAATCCCATCATTCTAGGTAGACCCTTTCTTGCCACGGCTGGAGCACATATAGATGTTAGAAAAACAAAATTCACTTTTGATATTTGTGAAAACATTATTGAGTTTGATTAGTAGATTCTTTTAACAAGCTTTCTTATTCAGGATCATGTTGTAGTGTTGAAGTAATTAACAATGTTGTTTGTGATGTTCATAATTTATTTGATGAATCCTCTAATTTTGAAATTGATAATTTTTCTAAGGAAGTGGATAAAGGATTACTAGAGAAAGGACATCCAAATTCTGAAAAGAGGAAGAAGAAAAGGCGAAGAAGAAAAAGAGGCTCTAAGTTGATTGACAAAGGGAAAGAAGATCATGAGTAAAATTGGATACTCTTTCATGAGTGAGCCATATGTGATTAGAAGTGACGCTCAAACCAAAGAAAAATCATAGTGGAACTTGAAGAAATCAAAATCAAATCCGAGTGCAGAATGGTCAAGCTGATGCCCTTTAAATTAGCGCTTCTTGGGAGGCAACCCAAGCATTCTAACTTTAGTTTATTCTCTTTTATTTTACTTAATTTTTACTTTTACTCTTAGAACTATTTTTTTTTCTTTTTGTAGGTAAAGCAAGTTTTGGCACAAATTAGAGCACTACCGTAATGTACATTACGGTACCATAATTTCAGTCCGATTCGACTAAAAAGTTGTGACAAGTTTAGGCACTGTCGTAAGTCTTTTCACAGTACCGTATTGGGTGTCCAAAATCTTCCCGAGAGTTTTATTGCTTTTACGGCACTACTGTAAGTTTTTACACGGGCCATATTTTTGCAAAATTTTCTAACCGAGAGTATCTATGATTTACCCCGAATTATGGTAGTACCGTAATGACTTTTACGGGCGTAATTTTTGAATTTTGAAAAAAAAATTAAAAAATTAATTTTTCTATGATTGATTTTACGGCACCGCCGTAATCATTTTCACGGCACCGTAATTTTGAATGTTTTCTCTGCCGAGAGTTTTGAGCAAATTACGATGGTGCCGTAACCATTTTTGTGGTACCGTATTTGCTACAAGTTTCTAACCCGAGAGTTTGGACATCTTTTACGGCACTACCGTATTGATTTTTACGGTACCGTAATTAGGCACATTTTTCAACCCGAGAGTTGGGACCAAATTATGATACTACCATTTTTACATTACGGCCTGTGTTTTTCTGAATTCACCAGATTATGGCACTGTCGTAAGAAACATTGCGGCCGTAACTGTAACGGCCCTACGCGATTTCTGTACCCTTTTTTTAGGGTTTCACTGCCCTTTTTAGTGTTTTCACCCACTCTTGTGTGCCAACCTTCGACTTCTGACCTTCTCTGACCTTCAGAGCACACCGGCAACCTTTCCCAACCAGCCATCGCCGCCGATCTGGTACTCTCTCGCTTGATTTTTCAATTTTGGTGAGTTTCAGCGTGTGTTATGCCCCTTTGTTCGTTTCTTCTCATTTCTGAGTCAATTTATGAGATCTTTGCTAGCATTTGCTCTGTAGAGGTTAGGCGACTTGTCCTTGTTCATTTCTAGAGTTTTTGGTCAATTTTTGATAGTAATTTGAGATTAAATGAGTTGGATTTACTGTGTTATTCACTTCACTATTACGCCGCTATGCTTTTAGCTTAGATTTTTGGGTATAAGTTTGGATTTAACTCATTCTTGCTCTTATGATACTTATTGAGTGATGAATGTTCATTTCTAGGGGAGTTGAAAGTTTGATTTCTATTAGAACCATTTTTGTTATATTGTGCTTGAATTTCAAACTTGCAGCCATAGTTTAACACTTGTATTCAGTGATGGCACCCAAGAAGGCTATGGTATCAAAGAAAAGAGGCAAAGCTCTAGTTAAGCCTTCATTTCCACAGAATCCCTTTGGCATTCTCTTTAGGGATAAAATTCAAGAGTCAAGATACAATAAATTGGTGGAAAGGAGAGTTGTGAGCATAAAATATGCTGATAGACGCACTTTGGAGGCGCTTGGATTGTATGATGACGTGATGTGGATGTTTGACCAGATTAGAGCGAAGAAATTCTTTCAGATGACTCCACATACCTATTTGCTATTAGTGCTTGAGTTTTTGAGCAGCTTGGACATTGATTTGCATGAATTTACCGATAGGCATGCGGAGGGTAAGATCATGTTGTATCCCAACAAGTAGGTAAACAAAACTTATTTCTAAAGTTGGGGCAAAAACCTAAGTATTGGCGCACAGGGACTTGTCACCCCCTGAAACGGCTCTTAAAACTTGTTCAGTTACAACACTTGTTGTTATCTCCGCAAGTGCACGGATACTCAAAGTAATAAAGAAAGATATCGAACCCACAGAGACCTATGTTATCAAGTACTGAATAATTGATTTTTCACTATCTAGATAATCGAATGGAAGTCAGGTAAATATCGCAAACACATGGAAAAATGCTATGAGAGAGAAAACTGGGACTATGGTTTCATTCACTGAGATTTTCATGACTAGGTGTACAAAGATATTCATCAATCAAATTCTATTTTGATAAAGACATAATTTACTTTTAAAGGGATTATCTCACTTTCGTGCAGATAACCATGCAAGAATTAATCTTTGCTTTCACGCAAGATTCATCCCAAGCTAATGATAAGTAAATCATCAATCGAAGAACTCGAGGATAACTTTCGTGCATCCGAATTCTAAGTTGATCGTCTCAAGCGGAAACTCAAGGATCACCGTCGTGTATCCGAGTCTCAACACAAGTTTTACCTATGGTTCCCCAACGTTCCGATCCTCACTTTCGTGCAAGATCTCCACGTTTGACACAATAACTCAATCCTAGGTTCTTTTTATCTATCATGGCAATGCAAACTACTAAAGATTAAGAAACAAGAACTTAACCTAATTTCTTATGGTAAGTTCCTATTAATCAATTTTAGGGTTCCAAGTCCTCGAGCAAATCACCTTTCGGTCCGTATTGAGAGAACTCTAAATCATGATGACAAAAATAAACTAAAGAGAATCTTAGAGCAATAATCACATAGGCAAAATTATCAAAGTGGAATAATCATGATGAAAGTAAAAATAACCTAGTCATTAAGAAAATCAAAGGGAATTACTCCCCCATGTCCCAAAAACAGTTTAAGCTAGCATTGTGAAGGAATTACAATAAGACATGGTTTCAGAAGATCGAAAATCAAGAAGAAAAGAGGTTTAGAAAAATACAGCACGACTGTGAAATAAAATACAGCCGTATTATGCAAGGAGCGTCGATGAACAGTGGTGGCGCTCCTCCTTTCTCTGATTTCTCCACCAATTAATCTCCTTTCGATATGAAACTTTTGCTGTGTCGTCTCCTCCTTCAGATGAAGCTTCCGTATGAAAATCACGGCCTGAGGTGGTTTGGATTGATCGCGGTGGCGGAACCCTAGGCGGCGGCATGAATCATGATTTCTCCCTCGATGGTGGATGAAAATTAGCACTTTCAGTGTTGGCGTGTTCCTCTCGTCCAAAGCTCCCCTTTTGCTTTTTACCGCATCGAATTTAAAGGTCTAGATCATCCACAATCTTCTCCGCAAAAATCGGGCGTCGAAATTGACCTCGGAGTCATGTTCAAGATAGGAAATACGGCAGTGAAATCTTTCACGGTATTGCCGTAAAATCGCTCGCATGTTCTGTTCTGATGTAGTCTTGAGAATACGGTACCGTGGAATAGTTTACGGCAGTGCCGTAAAATCAGTAAAGGTCTCTGTTCTGAAAACGCTAAAAAATATGACCCGTAAAATAGTCTACGGTAATGCCGTATTTTTGGCAAAATCTTCTGTTCGGACTCTCTTCAAATTATGGCAGTGTTCTTGATTTTACAGTAGCGTACGAAAATACGGTCCCGTAAAATAGAATACAGCACTACCGTATTTTGTTCAGTTGCTCCATTTTGCGTGGAATTTGTCGGGTGATCTCTTCTTGATGATGGTAACTCTTTTATGCCTTTGATTTTGCTTGAAAGTGCCTCAAAATAATGCCTTTTTACCTGAAAATCATGAAAAACCAAAATAGAAGTAGACTTTGCAATATTTGACGAATTCAACATAAAAACAATTAAAAGATCCTCAATTTAGCACGAAATGATATCTAAAATGATACAAAATATATTATATAGTTTGGTGTCATCAAAATACATAAGGCTCAAACTTTGCTTGTCCTCAAGCAAAAATCAAAATTTGATTAAAAGAATAACCTTTTCGTGCTCAATAAATTTCTGAAATACAATTTATCAACGAAAAATTCTAGTAATTGATTTACAAAACTTCAAATAGACATATCATTCTCAGAACTCAACCCTCTAGATCCACAACTCAATCAAACAAAACTTTGCAACTTGTATAGAAATAGAATTTTCAATCTCATGATTTGACCCAGTTTTCAGTTCAAATCTATCATGATTTCACCTAATCGACGACGAAATCTGGATGGGAAGGATCGCCAGTGTCCACAGATGCTCGGAGATAGTTGGAGGCGTGAGAACGGCGCAAGAATAAGTGGAAACGAGGGTAAGAACCCTAAAAACGGCTCGTGGAACCCTAAATACGGCACAGAGCTCGCGTGCTAGATAATAAAATACGGTAGTGTAAAGATTTACGGCACTGCCGTAAAATCTCGACTGCTCTCGGGTCTAAACTGGTTCAGAAATACGGTACCGTAAATCAGTTTACGGTACTGCCATAAAAATCAAAAAGAGAATTTTTTTTTTGAAAGTTCGAAAGAAAAAAAAATTCAGAAAAATATGCCCGTAGAATGATATACGGTACTACCGTAAAATCGGGTAAATTTTCAGAAAATTTCATTGAAAAACTCTGCCGAAAATACGTCCCGTGAAATATTTTACGGTGGTGCCGTAAAAATGAGACAGCTCTCGGGTTGATTTTGATGACAAATATGGTATCGTGTAAAAGTATACGATAGTGCCGTAATTTCGCCGCAGCTCTCTGGTCAAAAGCTGACTGAAAATACGGTACCGTAATATACTTTACGGCAGTGCCGTATTTTGCACCAAATCTCGATTTACCTGCAAAAATAAAAAGAAAAATTAGTTTTTAGGCTAAAATGAAGTTAAAGAAAAATAAATAGAGGTTAGAAAGCTTGGGTTGCCTCCAAAGAAGCGCTAATTTAAAGGTCATTAGCTTGACCCTTTAACACTCAGGTGTGATCGTGATTTTCCAGTTTGCTCTTCTGATATTCTTTTTAGTTGAGCATCATATTGAGCCACATAAGGCTCAGCCTTGAAACACTCCCCAATTTTTCTCAAAATCTTCTTTCCTTTATCAAATAATCTATATCTTCTTCTTCTTTTCCTCCTCCTTTTGGAATTCTTGTTGTTTCTTTTCCTGTATTCTTTCATCAACATCCTCTGCAGAATTGTTAATTTCAGAATTTGAGGATTCACCAAATAAACTAGAAACATCAATGACAACATCATCAAGTATTTCGATGCTACAACATGAATTAGAGTAAGAAATTTTATTTGGTCAAGCATTCATATTGAATTCAATTTTATTGTCACATATGTCAAAAGTGATCTTTCCTTCATTCACATCTATGTTTGCCTTAGCAGTGGCTAAAAGTGGTCTACCTAGAATTATACAATTTTTGCAATTTTCTTCCATGTCTAACACTACAAAATCTGCAGGTATAAAAAATTCACCTATCTTTATTGGAACATTCTCTAAAATACCTACAGGATACTTTACCGATGAGTCTGCGAGCTGTAAGGATATAGATGTAGGTTTTAGCTCTCCAAGATTCAGTTTCCTGTAAGTAGAAAGAGGCATTAGACTAACACTTGCACCTAAGTCGCATAAGGCTCAGTCAAAAGTTATGGTGCCAATTGAACAAGGTATAGAAAAACTACCTAGATCCATCAGTTTAGGTGGCAATTTATTTTGAATGACCGCACTACAATCTTCTGTTAGAGTAACCATGCAAGTACCATAATCATCCAATTTTCTCTTACTAGACAATATCTCTTTTAAAAACTTGGCATAAGAAGGCATTTGAGTAATAGCTTCAGTAAATGGAATATTAATGTAAAGCTTTTTAAGAACATCAAGAAACTTGCCAAATTGTTTGTCTAGTTTGTTTTGAACTAGCCTTTGAGGAAAAGGTATCGGTGGTCTATAGGGTGGAGGCAAATCAGGTTTAGGATTGTCTTTCTCACATGATTCATCTCTTTTTGGTTCAACACCCTTTTGGGGTGGTAGGCAAATTTGGGATTCCTCATGTGAAGAAGATTCTCCTAACTCTAATTCTTTTTCATTATCATCAAGCCCTTTTTCAGTGTTTTCAAACCTCCCTCTAGGTTCTTCTAGTTGTTTTCCACTTCTAGTCATGATGGCATTATAGTGCTCCCTAGGGTTTATCTCAGGTTTAGCAGGCAATTTCCCAGGGGGTCTGTAAGGTGCACTAGCTTGCTGGGCTATTTGATTTACAAGGATTTTGTTATGTGCTTCTACTCTTTCCAGTCTAGAGTTGATTTGATCAAGACTTTCTTTAAATTCTTCAATTTGTCTATTTTGATTTGAAATGATTTGATCTTCCAAAGGAGATCCTCCAAACTGATTTTGTTGTATCATTAAGAGGAAAGCAGGCTTGATCTCGAAGTTGTTAGCCTCTATTGCTGGTCTGGCAATGCTTGAACGAATTTCTTGAGGATTAGGGGCTGCATAGTCCCTAAGTGTTCTCTGATTTTCTCCCATGACTTCAATTTCTACTTGTATCCCTTGTTGCGATGTCTCTTGTAATTTTGCTTCCAGTCTTAACTTCCTACATACTCTAAGTGTTTTATTGATTTCAGGATCCAATAGAGCAAGCAGTCCTGACCTAAGACTCCTGCGCATGCAAAATAGATAGATCAAGTAATTTCAATAAAAACATAAAATAAACAGAAAATAAAAACCTAGTCTAGCGATAATCTCAATGTCTTCAATATTGACAAAACTAAGGTCCCCGGTGTTGGTGTATATGCCCTTGGACCCGTTGTTAGTCCATCTTGTACTACTTGACATTGATATTTAATATATCATTCTGGCATTGTCGTTATTATGCTATGTTTACATATGTGATTATGTACATGGATAATAATGTCCCTAGAGACAGATTGTATCTGTGCTCAAACGGTGTGTCTCCGGTCAAGTACATGAGTGGATAAGGGACAGCTCTGGTACATGTGAGACTGATATATGGGCTAGTTACGCACGGGGTGCTAACGCAGGCATATGGGTATATCAGTGGTGGATATACTGGACTGACCCATGATGTCTCATATTTATATAATCTTTTTCACCAACATTTACTTGTAAATCGAGACATATTTTCATGCTTTTACATCTCTTTCCAGCTTATTTCATTAAGTTTCTTCAGAAGCTTCACTACTTGTCATGTTTGTTGAATACAGGACCATTCACTCACTTTTAGAGCAATAAGGAAGTACATTTACATATTCGAGTGAATCAAGAACCTTGACAAGAAGTTTGGCTTCAAACGGGATTAATTTCGACAATTACGGCCGAGGCCATAATCTACATCATGACTGTAATTCTCTGATTGGTTTCTCGATGCACCCGTTTTGATGCAAGCATTGTTATAATTCAAAGACGTGCCCATAGCTTCCTCGACGACAACCTTTCAGATGACGAAGACCTAGACAAGAAAATTATGGGCATGGCCATAATTTGCCTTATGATCGTAATCTCGCAGCCGCCAGAATTTATGACCAACCGCCAGAATTTATTACCGGCCACCAAGCTATAAATGCTCATAACTCCTTCATTTTAACTCCGATTTGGATGTTTTTGTTGGGTCCCTTTCAAGAGGGAGCGAAACCCTAATAGGTCCCCTTCAAGGGGGAGCGAAAACCCTAATAGGTGGCGCATAAATCTTTGCAAGCGGAAGCAA
>JANTFE010023194.1:32973-53335 GCA_027562315.1 Costus pulverulentus | reverse complement strand
AACAACCTGAATAACAACCATTGCCTTTATAAACATAGAGTTTATACATGATACTGAAATAATCCCAAGGCCTCAAACATTAGCCTTAAGGGCATACCCCAACATCAAATGGCATGAGGTGGCATAGGCATGGTCAACAATTATAGGTGAACTTTACCCATTATTTTCTTGTTTTCTTCTTTCTCTGTTTCATCTTATTTATTCCATAAGATTACTCATTTCCTTTAGGTTTTCATCCTTTAGTATTCAAGACCCACAAATTCACAAGTATCATTAGAGTAATAGCACTACAAGTTTGCATGCTACAATCTCATATCTTGTTTTTGTCAAAAACATGTAAGTCATTATTTTTTGTTCTAGAGTATTACATGTGTCATCACTTGTTTTCACACAATCACATGGTCATGACTAAATCAGGTTCTCACCTAGGTATGGCCATATAGTTTTAGTAATAGAACCATAGAGGAGCTCCATGATGTCAAGCTTCCCTCGGGAAGGGGAAAATCATGTGTCTGTACATTGATCTTCTCATATGGGTCATGACATACTCAATGATAACCTTTATAACATCCCAACTACGGTGAGGTATTATGTTGTATCAAAGCATGTTCTTTACCATATAGAAGAGTCAATGACCTCAAGTCTAAGGATCAATGCATCTCCTATCACTTGTGAGGATAACTCATGACACTAAGTCATTGCCTTAGAGTGGGTCGGTCCAGTATATCCATCCCTGATATACCCATATGTCTGTGTTAGCACTTCATGCCTAACCAACCCATATACCAGTCTCACAAGTACCATAGCTATCCCATATCCGCTAACGTACATTGACTAGGGACAATAGTTTGAGCACAGATCCAATTTGTCTCTAGGGATATTATCATATAAGTACACATTCACAGATGTATTCAAACAATAATAACGACAATGCCATAATGATATATAAATATCAGAGTCAAGTAGTACAAAGATGGACCAATACTAGGTCTCAGGGCATACACACCAATAATCACTCTTTCAAAGAGCTTGTATCCCTCTTGACAGAATGAGAAAGAGGAGATGAGTCGAGTCCCTTATGCTTCTGTAGTGGGATTGATCATATATGCCGTGTTATGTACCAAACCAGATGTGGCTTACGCTATGAGCATAACCAATCGATACCAGTCTGACCTAGATGTCCAACATTGGATAGCCATGAAAAATATCTGAGGAAGACTAAAGATCTATTCTTAGTCTATGGTGGACAAGACGCACTCAGTGTCCAAGGATTTATTGATGCCTCTTTCCAGTCAAACCCATATGACTTTGGATCGCAGGTTGGCTATGTGTTCATGCTGAATGAAGGTGTTGTATGCTGAAAAAGTACACGTACACGTACACTCTAATCCTTTTTCCAGGCTGATATCCTAATTGGACAAGTGTGTCACACTTGTTTAACTTAATCTAATGGTCATGACTAAATCAGGCTCTCACCTGGGTATGGCCATACACTTTCAGTCATGCTTCCATATGTGGGCCCATGGATATCAAGCTTCCATATGTGGGCTCATTAAATCACCCATACAAGATATACCCAATGACAACCGTTATGACTCCCTTGCTACGGCAGAGCGTTAGGTTATATCAAAGTACATCCCTTACTGTATAGAGATATTAATGCCCTTAAGTCAAGGACGAGTGAACCTCTGTCACTATGTGATTTGACCTGTGACATCAAGTCAAATCATCACGGTGAGTTGATCTAGTATATCTACCTTGATATACCCATATGCATGCGTTAGCAATCCACTGTAGCAAATTCTACAATAGAAGTAGAGTGTATTGTGGCTTCTGAGGTAGGCAAAGAGGCTATTTGGATTAGGAAGTTCATTTATGAACTTCAGGTAGTTCCTAGTGCCTAGTGCCAAGGATCCCACTGAGCTCTTCTATGATAACAATGGGGTGATCGCACAAGCCAAGGAAACCTGGTCTCATCAAAGATCCAAGCACATATTCAGACACTTTCTCCTGATCTGGGAGATCATTAACAGAGGTGATGTGAAGATATGTAGAGTTGACACAAGGAACAATTTAATAGATCCACTTACTAAGGCTTTGGCACAGTAGAAGCATGATGGTCATACTAGAGACATGGGATTGAGATTCCTCAACTACTAGGTCTTAGTGCAAGTGGAGATTGTTAGTGTATATGCCCTTGGACCTATTGTTGGTCTAGACATTTGTGCTACATTTACTTATTTTTGATATTTATATACCCTGGCATTGTCATTATCATGGTTTTCTATACATATGTACATATGTGTGTTTACATGTTAATGTCTCTAGAGATATTTTGTATCTCAAATGTTATATCCCCTATCGAGTACCATAGTGGATAGGGAACTGCTATAGTGCAGTTGAGACTAGTTTATGTGCTACTTAAGCCCGAGGTGCTAAACATAGGCATATGAGTATATCGAGGTAGATATACTGTACCTACCCGCTATGAAGTTTTGACTTATTGTCTCAAGTTAAAATTCACAGTGATAGAGGTGTATTGGTCCTTCGACTTGAGGTAGATTGTGTCTCTATCTGGTAAGGGGTTTGCTTTGATATAACCTAACACCTTGATGTAGCAGAGAGGTCATAACGGTTGTCATTAGACATATCATAAGTCATATAAGAGATGTATCTTTCCAATAGAGTATTTACCCATTCCTTAAATGGAAGCTTGACATCCTTGCCCCCCCCCCCCCATATGGATGCATAACTGAAAGTATGTAGCCACACCCAGGTTTAGCCTGATTTAGTCATGACTATGAGATTGGATTAAACAAGTGTGACACACTTGGGTAGCAGTGATGTAGTGCCAGGGTGCCACTCACTGCTTGTGATGATTAGGTTACTGCCAACATCAAAAGAACCTATAGGGTCGCACATCTTGACACTCGAGATGTTGTACTGATCGGATAGCCTTAGATCGAATCTTGGGATGGTTCGGATCTATTTGGGAGTCTTATGCATCTTTGATGCATGCGAAGAGTTTGGAGATGACATTATAGAGTTGGATGATGCTTTAGGATCAGTTGACCTTGGTTGACCACATATGACCTTAGTTGACTAGGTTTAGTCAACGGGTCAAGTGTTGTAAAAGTTGACAAATTTATTTGAACACTCATCAATTGATTATAGCGGAATCATGAGGGATCCACAGCTTAAGGGCATAATTGATTATTTATATTATATTTATTTGTGTGTTAAGTAGTGGTTCTAGTGACTTGACTCTATATATAGAGGGCCTAGAGGGTGCATACATGATGCACTTCTCTTAGAGAACCCTATCCGCCTAGGACTTGTCTGTCCCCACTCTTGCCCTTGCCATCAAGCCCATCTTGCAGCTGCCTCATCATTCTTGTCGCCCCCTTCTCCCTTGTGGTGACAAGGCTTCTCCTTGGTGATGCAAGAAACCTAAAGGCCTCCTCCTTTCTTGGCCATCTTCCTTGGAGATCAATGCTTGAGAAAGCAACCATCTTTAGTGGCACAACTTGAAGTTTGTGCAAGTTTTGAGGAAGAACATCACCTTGGCGCATCTTCCTTGAAGTTGGCACAAGGAAGGTGAAATCCTAGTAGGCTTGAATCTCTTCTCATGAGACTAGCACTAAGCTTGGAGAAAGAGGGATCTCAAGGAGTTTGTGTGTGCACGAGCGTAGAGGATAGGCACTTGCGTGTCTCAACATCATCATCAACAACTCCTAAATTGCAAAGAGAAGTACTTGCTCTATCACATCTGGTGGTTCTCTCATAAAGCGGTCCTTGTGTTGAATTAGGAAACTCATTTCGGACTTTCTTTTATTGCATTTTAGTTTTAAAATAGCTTAGGGTTTCCCAATATGGGGCCCATGAACATCAAGCTTCCATTTAAGGAAGGGGCAGTTCCTCTCTTAGCAAGTTATATCTCTCATATGGCTAATGATATACCCAATGACAACCATTATGACCTCCCTAGTATAATGAGGCGTTAGGCTGTATCAAAGTATACCCCTTACCATATAGAGATATAAACTCCCTCAAGTCGAAGGACAAATCCACCTCTATGATTGTGAGATTTAACTTGAGACACCAAACTAAATCCCCATGATAGGTCGGTCCATTATATCTATCTTGATATACTCATATGCCTATATTAGCAACACATGCTCAACAAACACATATATTAGTCTCACATGTATCATAGCTATCTCATATCTACTTTAATACTTGACTGGGGACAAACTTCTAGACTAGATAAAATATATCTTCAGGGACATTATTTATGCAAGTGTGCATAAGATGTAGATGTACCACATGCATAACAATGACAATGCTAGGATATTAAAAATATCACATCTATATATAGCACACATATATCGAACGAACAATAGGTCCTAGGGCATATACACCAATAATTTCCCACATGCACTAAGACCTTTTTGTTGAGCACTTTCACATCATGTCTCTAATATGACCTAATATGCTTTTGGTGCGCCTAAGCACTAGTCAATGGGCCTACCATGATTGTTTTGGTATTGATATATGCAATATCTTAAGAACACCTCTATATCCAAGACAAGATGAAAACGCTTGAGTATGTGTTTGGATCTTCGGTGAAACCTTAGTTCTCTCTTATGTGTTATCGCTCCAAAGTATACACAATAAAGTTTGATAAGCACACAGAACCGCATGAAGTTTTGCGAAGAACTCCCATATCCAAACAACTGCCTAGAAGCTACAATATACTCTGCCTTCGATTATAGAAATAGTAGTTTGCCTTGAAGCGCTTGTAGCTTTCAGCACTACCAAACACATAGATGGTACTGTGATCAAGGTCTAACTGAAATAAGCTATCAAGTGCAGCCCTTTAAATTAAGCTCCTCCTATCTCTATAGACCAAGAACCATCAGTTCTTCTCTAAACCTCAAGGATGTTCTTTTCAACTATCTAGTGCTACGTACCTAGATTGTATTCGGTGTTGGTTGGTTATACCTACAGCACAAAATACACTTAGTCTATAACATACCATCGAATACATGATCAATCCTACTACCAAAACAACAAGGATTCGACTCATGTCTTCTTTCTTAGCATGTGTCAAGAACTGATGACACAAAAATTTATAATATATTTGTGCCATTTGTTAGGTCTTTTTGTGTTATATTCATGCTATTTTGCTTATTTTTATGCCTTATTTATCAAATTTTGTAGAATCTACACCTTTTCTAGTTTTTGATAATTTTCAGGTAAGAAGGGATCATTTTAAGGCGTTTTCAAGCAAATTCAGATGCATAGATGAATCCCCATCATTAGGAATAGATTACATGTCAAATTTCATGAAGAATTGAAGCCTCAAACCAAATTATGGTAGGGCTGTAATTAATATTACGGTATCATGGTTTCACTGAACCTCTAGAACAAACCACGGCACTATCGTAATTTCGGAGCATTGCCGTAATTTGCGGGGAATTTTGAATAGAAAGTTTTGCAGGTATAACGGCACTGCCATAATCCATATTACAGGCCGTAATTTTGTGAGATTTTTCACCCGAGAGATTTGATGAGTTTACGGCACTGCCTTAATGGATATCACAGGCCATAATCCTGGTCGATTTCTATACAGAAAACTTTGCTGAAATTACGGCACTACCGTAATCAAAAACACAGCTGTAATTCTAACTTGGACAGCCGAGTTTCACAGGTATTTTTGAAGAATGATTCTTGTGCGGATGATTTTGGATGATCTAGACCATCAATTTGAGATATGTAAAAAGGAAAATATTGAGGAGATCAAGGAGAACAGGGACACATGAAAAGCCCTAATTTTCATCAACGTTCGAGAGAGAAATCACAATTTTCGCTGTCGCCCTAGGTTTCACCACCGAGGAAGCGTACGGTGCATCTCCGCCGGAGAAATTTGAGGAGAAGCTGCGCCTAGAGGAAGAGAACATACTCCAAAAGTTTCAGAGCAAAAGGGGATCGATCGGAGGAGAAATCAACAAAGGAAGCATCGCCAGCACTGTTCATCGCCCCTTCTAGAGTAAAATTACGGCTGTAATATTCATTACAACCGTGCTATTATTTGATTTCCTCTTTCCTTTTGATTTCTAATCCTTTGAAACAATGGTTTATTGTAATTCCTCAACTATGCTAGCTTAAACACTTTTTGGGACATGGGGGTGTAATTCCCTTAACTTCTTAAAGACTAGATAACTTTTATTTCGTCAGGATGATTTTACTATGATAATTCTACTTATGTAATGATTTCCTTTAATTCTCCATAGTTTCATATTATCATCATGATTTGGAGCTTTTGCGATATGGACTGAAAAGTGACTTGCGAAAACTTGAAACCCTAAAATTGAGATTTAGGAACTTATCGTAATAAATTAGGTTTGTTCTTATTTCTAGATTTTAGAAACTTATTGCCATGTTGATAATTTGAACTAGGATCGAGTTAACGAAATAAACATGATGATACTGTAAGAAATTAAGTATCGGATCGTTGGAGAACCTTAAGTAGAACTTGTGAAAACTAAAGTATGAAAGTATTTAGTTTTCACTTGAGATGGTTGACTTAGTATTTGGATGCACAAAAGTGATCTTTGAGTTCTTTGTTAGTAATTTTCTTATCTTTAACATTGAATAAATCCTGTGCGAAAGTGAGGATTGGTTCTTTGTAAATTGTCTGCGCAAAAGCAAGATGATTTCTTTATGAAGTGAATCTCATCTTTATCATAATAAAATTAAACTGGCGAACACTTAATTGGATCTAGTCATAGAAGTTGTGGTGGATGAAACCCTAGCCCCAGTTTCTCTCTCTGACTTATTCATGTAGTTTATGATACTTTGCTTTCATCCTATTCTATTGTCTGGCTAGTGAGAAATCGATTATTCAATACTTGACAAACGAGGTATCTGTGGTTCGACATCTTAATTATTACTTTGAGTATCCGTGCACTTGCGGACACAACAAGTTTTTGGCACCGTTGTCGGGACCTTGGTTTTTGTCAATATTGAAGATATTGAAAGTATTGCTAGACTAGGTTTTGTTTTATTTACCATTTTCTATTCTTTTGTGCTTATTTTGAGTTATTTGATCTTTCTACTTGTGCATGCGCAGGATTCTTAGATCAGGACCTCTAGTTCCACTATACCCTGAGATTAACAAGACTCTTAGACTGTGCAGGAAACTCATATTTGAAGGAAGAGAAGAAGAAGAAGTAGTCATGGCAGAAAGAATATCACTTAGGGACTATGCAGCCCCTAATCCACAGGAAATACATTCTAGCATTGCTAGACTAGTTATAGAGGTTAACAATTTTGAGATCAAACCTGCTTTCTTATCCATGATACAACAAAATCAGTTTGGAGAATTTCCTCTTGAAGATCCTAATCAAAATCTTGACATTCCAATCCCATTCTGCACTAGAATAAGGACAGGACAGGGCAGGGAAGGGAGGGAGATCTTTCAAGAAGATACACCACATTCTCTTGTTATAGAATTTTGGTCAAAATTCAGAACCATTTTGTCTAATTTGTTCCATCCAGTTCATTTTTACAAAGTTTCAATCTAAGATCAGGAGATGGTATCATCTACAATAAGCAAACAAGCAAAACAAGTACTATGATAAAGCATTTAACAAGGACTTTAAATTAAATGTTATGCTCCCACTATTTCCTAACAAGTTGATAACTCTCAAACTCAACTTGGAAATAAGTGAGTAGGATCCTAATTTCACATCAGGCCTTCGCGACTCACGAGGGTGAGTTGGGGTGCACAGAGTGATCTCATGCTTCCTTTGGTAGGCATGCCAGCCAATTGTGCCGTGCACAACTCCTCTTAGTTAAGATAGACTAGGCGCCCTATTTCCAACGAGGGCTAGATACAACACAGAACTCTATCCTCTCAACAGCTGCCTCTAGTGATTCATCATGTCAGTGACATATGAAAAACTAGTCATGTCTGACCTGATTATTTTGCCCAGGGCCAACATGCACCTCACAAGGGCACGTCTACACTTATGATAGAGTAAGATGCATATTGCCACCACACGCCTTCCAAAGATAGATGGGTGTGTTTCACGAGGGTGAGAAACAGTTCACAGTCCATCGATCGATGGCTTGAAGAGGGCTACACCTCAGAAGGCTATCGACTTGATATTACGAGGAGAGTTTATCCATTAATTATTATTCTTTTCTAGCATGCAATTTCCCTATGGTGGCAGCAAAAGGAAAAACACATCACAGGCATGCTATGGACAAAATAATAAACTATCACAGGCATGCTAATATGGTCGATATGGTCATAGCCCTTTTCATACATATAACATATCACGAGCCATGTGATATGTTATCATGCATCCAAGGGTCATGAGTCCCTTTAGCAGATCAGCCCATGCTAGAAGCTGAATGCAAGCATCCCTTCCTCCAACCGCAAATCCATCACCAGGCTTCCAAAGCTGGCGCCACTCAGAGATCGGTTGCAGAAGACTCCTTATTGTCTTAATGAACTTTAACCTATCTTATGAAAACAATTCTACATCTATTCTAAAGCAAGATAAAAATGTTTACATCAAGATGGGGGGGGGGGGGGGGGGGGGGGGGGGGAGAACCACACGTAGATGGCAGAAAGATTTTACAAGCATTCATCACAAGTGGAAACATCCTTCCACAACACAACACAGGAGGGCACTCGCTATGACCATATCAACCCATGGAAGAGACAAGTGGCGCATATATAAAATTTGAAAAACCGGATTAATCAAATTTTATCCCCTTATGCGCCAACTTCATCCAAAACACTCT
The DNA here is from genome assembly GCA_027562315.1 of Costus pulverulentus. Lineage (NCBI taxonomy): Eukaryota > Viridiplantae > Streptophyta > Magnoliopsida > Zingiberales > Costaceae > Costus > Costus pulverulentus. The sequence goes on along the minus strand of JANTFE010023194.1, from coordinate 44,515 downwards.
CTCTATCAAATATATGCTAAAATTGAGGTCAAGTTTCATGATGATTTCATAGACCCTATTAGCTGGCAATTTTGTCAAATCAAGAGACCTGACCAGTCCGAAGACACAATGTCTGTCCTACTTGACAAAATTACGTGTGCCTTTGGTCTTAAATCCATCATAAACACAATCCAAATTTTAGCCATAAAAATGATAAGAGAAGTTTGGATGAAAGCGCCTTCTAGGTGAAACGCGCATGGATGAAAGAAAAATTTTTGAAAAAGTTTTCATGCAATCACATGTACACTTTGTGTTTCTCGCAAGTAGTTCTGATACCACTGTTGGGGAATACTGGGTATAATTTAAAAATTTTTATTGTTCCAGGATGCAACGGAAGAAGCATTACATCTGAAACATATTCCTTTCCCAAGGATCCATGCGAGAGAGAGAACACAAGGATGTGATAGGGATGATACCTCTAATGCTTGTCAAGACGATGATGCCAAGTTGAAGACGCTCAAGTGCTCATCCTCTACAAGTATCAACGCATCAACCTTCTCAATGTTTCTCCCTTCCATGCTTGGTGCTAGCCTCGGGAAGAGAAGATCATCTCTTGGAATCGCCTTCTTCTTCCTACTTTCTCTCCACGCAAACTTGTCTCCTTGCTTGGAGACTCCGGGCCAAAGACAAGATGGAGAGGAGTAGTGGCGCAACAACAAGGAAAGAGGGTAGCTAGGGCTTCAAGGCTTGCACAACTCCAAGTTGCCTTGCCTCAAGAAGAAATTTTGCACTTGTTGATCATCTCAAGAGGGGGCGCATACCCCTTCTTTTATATGCAACCAAGCCTTACCGCCACCCCTCTTTCCCTAAGTGTTCTTGCTTGCACTTGGCGCAATTCCTCCAAGGAATTGCCATAAGAGTTCAGCCGCATGCCTCCTTGAATTGGCGCATCATGAAGCTTGGAAAGAATCAACCTTCTTGCCTAATCAAGAGAGGGCATTTGAGTTCAATCTTCATTAGGATTTACCATATATGATTGGCCAAATCTTTGCTTGAATAAATCAAGCCATACTCGCCAGCATATCAGCCCACACGTCCAATAGAGTTTCCAATTGAAGAAACTGAATTCCATAAGGATTAATCCATGGCAATTCGCGCAAATTCCATATATGGAATTAAGCCATGCGCCAAGTATGAATCCTACTCCCATTAGGATTCTAAATTGCCTTAATTAGATTAAATCCATAACTCCTAATTGGATTTGGATTTCAATACTAATTAGGCCCATGAATTAAATCCTTATTGGACTAGGATTTGCGCCCAACACAATAGGCCATATATAAATCCAATTTCCATTAGGATTTGCGCCCAACCATTATGGGCCTTATCCATATCGAAATTCTTATTAGGATTTGAATCCTAATTGGATTAGGTTTATCACTCATAGTAGAATTAGGATTCCAATTCCTAATTAAATTAGGATTCCAACTCCTAGTTGGAAAAGGATTCCAATTCCTAATAGGATTAGGATTCCAACTCCTAATTAAAATAGGATTCCAACTCCTAGTTGGATTAGGATTCCAATTCCTAATAGGATTAGGATTCCAACTCCTAATTGAATTAGGATTCCAACTCCTAGTTGGATTAGGATTCCAATTCCTAATAGGATTAGGATTCCAACTCCTAATTAAATTAGGATTCGAATCCAACATGGTTTATAGTCCCAAATCCAAGTCCAACTCCCATACAGAGTACATACTTGGCCAGGATATACATAAACCCATGAATCCCAATTGGACTCAGATTCAACCATGAATCTGTCTCGGACTTAGGATCAGAATGAACTCAAATATATATTCCAAGATATCCAGATCAAAATACAACGTCAAGAGTCTATTGCGTGTGACCCCGTAGGATCCATATGACGATGGCAATGATGATGAAACATCATAAGTAGTGAGAGGTATCTAGCAAAACACCACTACTACCCATGTCACATGACTTAAGTCATTTGGCAACAACTCCCTGACAAGCAAGGAGGATTCCCATGCATTCTGAATCCCTTTGCCTGAACTGATATCCCACCATTGGATTTAATCTCATATTTATTAATCCAATCTATTGGTCATGACTCAAATAGTATGGTCATACATTCATGTAATGCACCAATGAGGTGGGTGATGTGTGCCGTACTAACGCACAACTAACCGCAAGCGTGACGGTTTCGTCGCGTGTAGTACTTAAGATGTCGAACCCACAGGGATAGAGTTCAAGTACCAAGTGATTTTGAATTGATATCTAGACAATCGATCAAGTGATTGAAATTCTGAAAGTAAAGCAAATATATAGCCAAAAGTAAATCGAATCCGGCAAGCGAAAACTTCGAGGAGAAAACAAGGGTTAGAGATATCGGAACGTCAGGTTTGTCTCGTTGATGGATCTCAAATTCAAACAAGTAAAAATTATAACAAAGCAAACTTTAAAAGTGCTCAAGGAAGTATCAAAAGGTACATATTACCCTCTTTCGACGGCGTAATCCGGTATCAATCTAAATCGGCGTCCTACTTTCGTGGCTCACCGTACCTAGATTGACCCAATGGGTTCAGAGATACTATGAAATTTCTCATACAAATCCTACTCAATTTCTTGATAGGTCAGAGTATGTTCGAACTAGCAGATCTAGCGTCGCAATTCACCTTTCGGTCCTTCTTGCGACGCCCGAGAAAAGATATTACGTGATCAAGGTAATTCTGGCGATAAAACAGCATAGAATGAATAAACACAAAGTAAAATTTGTAATTGTCTTGAAATATCAAATTTGAGAATGAGATACATACAACGAGACTACACCCTTAGTTCCGACAAAAGATTTATGCTATCATAGTGTCGTTTAAGTACAAATCTCTACAAGAAGATCGAAATAAAGGAAAGAATTGAAGATAGGAGATCACAAACTCTACAAAAGGGGTTGAAACTCTCCTCCTCCAAGCCTCCACGAATTGAAGCACAAGGTATCTTCTTCTCCCAAAACTTTCACCAAGGACTTCACCTCCAGCCAAGACCCGTCGCCCTTTCCAAGCCAGATTTCGCCCCTTTTTATCATTTCAGAGGTGTCCTTTGATATGACAGACTTAAAGCCCTTTTAACTAGCTACGTTTTGACACCTTAAACGTCAAAAACAGAGCTATAATGACAAAGTTATGGCCCTTTTAATGTTTAGGCTGCGCAAGTGAGATTATGGGTGTGATGGAGATCACGGCCATGGCTGTAATGTCGGCGTTGATTCTCTTCATCTCCTGAAACATCCATACACTTGTGGGCCATTAATGCTCATCGTAATGACACCTAAAACGTCAAAATTGGAGTTGTAACGGAAAAGTTATGCCCCATTGAATTGTGACCCTTCGAATGCCCTTCTTGTACGTAGAGATTACGGGTGTAATGAGATTATGGGTGTGCTCGTAATTTCTATGGCGAACCCCATTTCGTCTGAAATTTTGCGGGTGAGTTGACCTTTTACTTGACTTGCATTCCCACCATAGTATGGTGTCGAAGGTCACCAGTGTGAAGATTACGGGCAGGGTGAAATTACGGCTATACCCGTAACATCTTCTGTCGAAGTTTTTGTCTTCTGAAAGGCTTCTTTTGAGAAAGTTGAGGGCACGCCTTCAGAATATGATTATGCTTGAATGAAAATAGGCTTCTTGAGAATTCAAAGTGGAAATTATGGCCATAATGCAGATTATGGCCTCGGCCGTAATTCTGGAAATTACCTCCGTTTGAAGCGAAACTTCTCGTCAATGTGCCTGATTCACTCGGGAACATAAATATACTTCCAAATAGCTCCAAAAGTGAGTGAATTGTCCTGTATTCATCAACATGACAAGAAGTGAAGCTCCTGAAGGACATCAATGAAATAAGCCAGAAAAAGATATAAAAGCATGAAAATAGGTCTCGATTCATAGGTAAATATTAGTCTAAAAGACTATAAAACTATGAGACATCAGTGGGGCACCCCAAAGTGGATATCATGCTTCCAATTAAGGAAGGGGCAAATCCTCCTATTGGTCATCTATATCTCTATATGACTTATGATGTGCCCGATTACAGTCGTTTAGATCACCCAATTACGAAAAGATGAAAGACTATATCAAAGCATTCCCATCATCAAATTTAGACATGAATACCTCAAGTCTAACGATCATTGCAAACCTCTTACATGTGAGATTGACCTGTTGACTAGACAAGTCAATCCTCACGGTGGGTCACTCCAGTGCATCCAATGCACTTGTATGTCTGCATTACTGTGCCCCGCCCATATACCAGTCTCACATACACCAAAGCTGTCTCATATCAACTAAGGTACCTTGACTGGGGATTTCTTATGAGAATCGATCCAATCAAACTCCTGGGGCATTATTTATGCAATTCAATACATCAACGCAGGTAAAGCAATCTGCATAATAACGACCATGCCTTTATTAATAATATCAATTCTATCAAAGTACATTTAAAAAATACTGGACCATGTCCAAACATTATTCTGCAGGGCATAAACATTAACAGTAAGTACATAGTCGCAGATATCGACAAACATAGATAATGACAATGCTAGAATGATATATAAATATCAAAGTCAAGTAGTACAATAATGGACCAATACTAGGTCATAGGGCATATACACCAACAAGCCCGACTCTTTGCTGCACCATAAGGGATTTCTTGCTATGTTTGCATGCTAGAAATTGGCTCTTCAAGAGGTGAATACTTCATTTGAGCATAGTTGGTTGCCATGGATTCTCAAAGCATCTAGTATTGCTCAAGTACGAATTTGTTTGACTATTTTCGCTGGATTTTCTTAAGGTTTCTCTCCGATCGCATTTTAACTTCCCTCATCTCAAGACTCTCTCACATTTTTTGCATCATGTTCATCACCACCCTAGAGTACGGAACTTATGGACCACCCCACCTATAACACGCTACATCACACATGCATAAAAATGACAATGTCATAATATAAAAAATATTACATTTCTATATAATACACATATGTTGGACCAACAACAGGTCCTAGGGAATATACACCAATAGTTTTCAGCCAAAATTGCTACTTCTAACTTATGATTATCATATTCTCTAATTAGTTGTGCGAGTTAAGTAGTCCATGTGAAGGGGAAACTCATACGTCGCCTATATTTGTGAGTACACTTGTTAACTTTCCATCACCATCCCACGCCTTGAAAGTAATTTTATTTGAGTAGATCTTAGATCATTTCTTAAGCTTCTAGTTGTGGATGCATGTTTGGTCTTCATAACATTCATTTATTTTAGTGTAGATTTTCATGTTAGAAAAGTTTTGTAAGTACATTCCATCATTTAGCATTTCCAAACTTTACATGTAAGTTCCTATTGTTTAGGGCTTCAAGAAGACTTACTTTAAGCTTTCATTTAAATGCTCTTCCACTTGTAAAATGCAATGGGGATTTGTATCTTAGGTTTATTTGCACCGTACTACTTTTTGTAATATTTCTTACCTTCATAGCTCCTAAACTATTCAAGTGAAGTAGGGGCTTTATGGCTCAAGTAGCTTTTGAGTGATCTAAGCCAAGTGTTTTGTCATGTAAGATATTTTAGGGGGACTTTATAAGTGCCCACGTGATTTGGCTTGTCACATGCATTGAATTCTTTTAGTTGATTTTTGGGTGTGAGCAAATTATCCTTATCGTTAACTCGTACGCAATAGTATGAAGAGGGTGCAAGGTCTATTAATTTTGTGACACAAGAGTGAATGTTTTGAGGTAGTTACCATGTGTGATCTATCAAGGTTGTGCCAAACCTCCCTAAGCATCATATTTATTCTATTTTTGTGAATACTTTCTCCTAGCCTTTGTATGTTTGTGTTTCAAGTGATGGTTTTGGAGTGTTTGATGTCTTTAGGTTAGCTTTTCTCTTTGAGTGCCCTTGGCAACGTGTTTTGTGTAAATTTTGGATGGTTTAGTATTTCTCAAAATGTAGGACGTTGCTAAGGAGTTTGGGATTGCTGTGTAAATGTGTGATCTAAGGATTTGTAGCAAAACTCTTAGATATAACACAAATACTTTAACTTTCAAATCTATGAGACCATAGGCATGGAGATCTACATAATAAAGCACTTGTGCAAACAAATAAAAAAAAGGCATGGAGACCTTTTTTTTGTATTAAAAAAAAAGTTGATGGATACTAAAATAAAGTTGTACCATTTATAATGCAAATGTACTAAAGTTGAAAAAGAACAAACTCACCTCTCCCCTATAGATAGGAAGGGCCTAATCTCCCCGTGCCCCAGCATCCTATGAATTGTAGTGACGAATCTAATTGGATTGCCAAATTACAATCAAATAAGGAGGATATGAATCTTCAAATTCCCTTGGATACTTACAACTCAATCCTTGAACTATAATGAACTTAATGGGTGTTTTCATCTCTTGCCTCCTTCCTTCTTTAGTGTTGCCATATTAATAGTCTTTCTTTGGACGGTGATTTTTTCTTTTCCATTTTGTCACCATATAGTGTTACCTTCTTTTCTTGGTGGTGCCGTATCATGAGAGGAGGATATCTTAAATCTCAAATGACCAAAAAATAGATTCATATGTAATTCTAAGACTGAAGTAGTTGATTCTTTTCTTTTAAGGTGATCCCTTATAACAAGAGGAAAATGATATCTTAAATCTCTAATGACCAAAAATAGATTCATATGTAATTCTAAGATTGAATAGTTGATCTTTTGCTTGTGCTATGTGAGCTTGAAGTCAAAGTTGAATTGAGAGTTAAGTGCATGCTTGATGAAAGCTAGTGAGCAACTTCTATGGTGATGTATGAAAGGTCATTATTGATGCCCACCCAGTTTAATGTGTACCAACTACTACATTATTATACTTTTACAATATGCACCCTAGCTCTGCATGATAAAATAATACTTTATATACAACATGCATTCAAGCACATGAACGTCATAATGGATGTTTCTTGTATCCTAAGGGCTACTATCGATGAGACTGAGATCATTGAGGTGGAGTTAACTTGACTAAGACTTCATCATTTAGATATTATAATTGTTAAAGTCAATTAGAAGAATCAAACTAACCATATCCCCAACTAGTATATTGACTCATGTACTTATCTATTGTTGGTTACGGGTAGGAGACCTATGTGATGTCATTTATAATCCAAGGATCTTGGGCATATAGTTATTGTTGACTAGGAGAAGTGACATCCATAAGTCCAATGACTTAAGCACACAAATATTATTAGTCAAAAGAGTGGACCTAGGTCTTTAAGATTAAGTGGAAGAACGATAAAAAGAAGTCTAATGAAGATTGTCACCCACAATCCAGCGATTTATGCATGTAGCCATCTCAATCAAGAGAATAAATCCATGCTTCTTTAACACACATATGAGAACTTTGGTAAATAGCCATCATCAATTTAGCGAATGGACCGAATGTGTATCCCCAGGGAGCTGAGGCATCAAGTGTATAATTATTTTTTATTAAAAGAACAGTCACCAACAAGTGGTGAACATAGCCTCCTAATTATCATTAGACAAGAGTATTTATCCGATTCATGTCACAAATAAAGCAGGCGCTTAAATGCATGACTAGTGTTGGTCAAAGGTGATAACCTGAGATATGGCACAAGCATGCTAACGTGTACCGAGTGATTACAAATCAGTAGCTAGACAATGTAAATATTATAAAGCGTTAAATGTTGTCCATTAACTTTGAAAGTTCTAGCTTGATCACTATGGATGTCCACTTCTCCATGCAGATAGACTTTCTTCACAATGTAAGGACCAGTCCATCTCGATTTCAATTTCCCAGGAAATATCTTGAGCCTCGAATTAAAAAGTAGAACTGAATCTCCTGCTCCAAATTCTTTATTAAATATGCGTTTGTCATGGAACCTCTTGGTTCATTCATTGTAGATCTTGGAATTCTTGTATGCCTCAAGTCATATCTCGTCAAGTTCATTCAGATCTAACTTTCTTTTCTCACCTGTTGTTTTGAAATCGTAATTCAAAGCTATAATTGCCCAAAACACCTTATGTTCAAGCTCAACTAGGAGATGACAAGACTTCACGTATACCAATTGAAATGGAGACATTCCTTTGGGAGTCTTGAAGGCGGTCCAATAGGCCTAAAGAACATCATCGAGTTTAAGGGCCTAGTATGTTCTTATTGTTGAAACTATGCATTCTAAAATTCTCTTGAATTCACGATTTGATACCTCAACTTGCCCGCTTATCTATGGGTGATATGGCATTGTTATTTTGTGATGCACTGCATACTTCATTAATAGCGTGGCAAATCTTTATTCGATGAAATGAGATCCTCCGTCACTTATAAGTACACGCGGCACGCCGAATCTTTGAAAGATAGTTTTCCTCAACATCCTTATCATGACTCTAGAGTCATTGGTTGGCATGGCTGAAGCTTCTACCTACTTTGATACATAATGAATGGCTACCAAGATGAATTTAATGCCACAAGAAGATGAGAATGGTCCCATAAAACCAATCCCCAAAACATCAAATATTCAACTTCTAAAATATTATTTAGGGGAAGCTCATCTCTTTTTGAAATATTACCATTTCCTTGGCAACTATCACAAGTCAGAATGTAATTCCGTGCATCTCGATAAATGTTGGGCCAATATAATTCAGATTGTAGTACGTTGAATGCCATCTTCATGCCACTCGCATGGCCTCCACAAGGAGAAGAATGACAATGCATAAGTATGTCTAAAACATCTTCTTTGAGTACACATCGTCGAAAATGTTCATTAGCGCATCGTTGAAAAAGGTATGGATCATCATAGTAATAATATTTTACATCGGATAAAAACTCTTTTTCTTATGAAATGACATATCGGTAGGAAAGATGTCAAAAACCAAAAAGTTGACAAAATCGGCATACCAGGGTGCTTCTTGCACAACAATTCTGAGTAATTTATAGTCAAGAAACATATCGTCAATCTCTAAGTCATCTCCAACATCTTCTCCTTTGTCCAAAACTAAACGTGATAAAAGATCTGCCACCACATTGTCAACTTGCTTTTTATCTTTAATCTCAAAATCAAACTCTTGTAGAATGAGGCATGTCCTAGGAAACTATGGATTCCTTTGACTGAAGTGGGCGGATTCATCTTTGCAATTACATGAACTTTAGCCTAATCGATTATATTCCGCATTTAGAAATTAGATGCCCTAACACTATTCCTTCTTGAACCATAAAATGACACTTCTCTAGATTCAGAACAAGGTTCACCTCTTCGCATTGCTGCAAAACTTTAGACAAGTTAGCCAAACAAGATTCAAAAGATTATCTATAAACCAAAAAGTCATCTATAAAGATGTCCATAAAATCTTCATTATAATCGAAGAAGATAGCCATCGTGCATCTCTGGAATGTGGCTGGAGTGTTGCATAAACCGAATGGAATTCTCCTATATGCGATTGTACCATATGGACAAGTAAAAGTAGTCTTTTCTTGATCTTTCGAGTGAATGGGAATTTGCAGAAAACCAAAAAAACCATCAAGAAAATAAAAGTATGCATTATGAGAAAGGCGCTTAAGCATCTGACCTATAAAAGGGTAGAGGGAAATGGTCCTTTCGTGTTGCTTTATTGAGCTTCCAGTAGTCTATACACATTCGCCATCCACTTACAGTGCGGACCAAAACTAACACATTTTGCTCATTCTTGATAACTGTTACCTCTCCCTTCTTTGGTATAATGTGTAATGCCTTTCTAATATCGGGTAGATGACTCCTAAGTCTAATAGCTCTAGGATCTCTTTCTTCACTATCTCCTTCATACTGGGATTTAGTCGGTGTTCAAACTCAATGGAGGGTTTGCTTTCTTGTTCCAAGAGAATCCTATGCATGCACAGAGATGGGTTTATTCCTTTTATATCATCAAAGGAATATCCTATAACTTTTTTATGAAGTCTTATCTCAGTGAGTAATTGTTCTATCTATTTTTTAGTCAAACTGGCATTAACTATCACTGGTAAGGTAGAGTTATCATACAGAAATTCATATTTCAAGTGTTTAGGAAGTGACTTGAATTCAATTTTCCTAACCTCACTTACCTTTGGTGTCGTCTTGGGAAGATGCTCAAGTTTCTTCTGTTCAGATCTTAACTTTTCAGCCGAGTCCATTAGTTTCGCATAAGCCTGGGCTCCTTCATTATTTTTAGCATCTGGACTTTCCAAAAGACATACCTCTAGTGGGTTCATGCTCATTCCATTAGCCATGGTATTTTTATTTCCAACTACATCATCGATAACATCTAGGCTACAACATGAACCTGCAATAGAAATATGTTTTAGACATCGTGATAAACCAAATTCTATAGCCTCCTCACCGATGTTTAAAGTTAGTTTCCCATTCTTAACGTCAATAACTACTCTGGCAGTTGCAAGGAATGGTCTTCCTAAAATAATTGGTTGCTTCATATCCTCCACTATCTCTAGCACGACGAAGTCGAATGGGATAAAGAAGTCACCGACCTTGATCGGGACATCCTTCAAAATTCCTACCAACTTGTGCATTATGCGGTTAATGAGTTGCAATGAAATCAGTGTTGCTTTTACATCGCCAATGTCCAATCTCCTGCAAATAGAGGAAGGCATTAGACTGACATTAGCGCATAAATCACAAAGTGCATGATTGAAAGATAGATCCCATATTTGACAAGGTATTGAAAAGCTGTTCAGATCTTTTAGTTTTTTCTGGAAGCTTGTTCTAAATAATAGTGTTGCACTATTCAGTAAGTGCCATTGTGCCTAGTTGCTCTAGCTTCCTTTGATTAGAGAGAATGTCCTTTAAAAAGTTTGCATATGTGGGCATCTGCATTAAAGCTTCAGTAAAGGGTATATTAATATATAGTTTCTTTAAAATTTCTAAAAACTTTCCAAATTGCTAGTCTTGCTTCACCTTTGCCAATCTTTGAGGGAAATAGATTGGTGGCTTATAAGGCAGTGGTGGGATATAAGCTAGTTGTCTCACTTCATTTTCTTTTTCCTCACTTAGTCTCTCGGGTTTAGGTTTATCACAAGAAGGTGTATCAGGATTCAGGTAAGACCTAGGTACTTTTGGTTCCTCCAATTGCTTACTACTATGAGTGGTAATTGCATTACAATTTTCTCTCGGGTTCTGTTCAAGTTGAGATGGTAACCTACCTAAAGGTCTTGCTAAATTGGTGGCAAGATTTGCCAACTGTGTATCCGATTATTTATTATGGGTTTCAATGGTATCTAGTCTAGTTGTCACATGCCGCATCATATCATTAACACTCTCATTTGTTTTTGTTTAAGAAGAGATGAAACTTTCCATGATAGCTTCTAGTTGGGTTTTCTAAGGTTGTTATGAAAGGGTCCCCTTCAAGGGGGAGCGAAACCCTAGATAGGCGCACAACAAAAATTCGAAGCGGAAGCAAGGGTTTCTATATCGCATGCATGTCATATGACCAACTTGTTATAACTTGCAAAGATCGACAAGTGATCTTACCATAGCCATGAGT
>JANTFE010023194.1:18444-32873 GCA_027562315.1 Costus pulverulentus | reverse complement strand
CATACTGAATAACAACCATTGCCTTTATAAACATAAGAGTTTATATACATGATACTGATAGAATCCCAAGGCCTCAAACATTAGCCTTAAGGGCATACCCCAACATGTTATGCATGATGTTGAGGTTGAAAGCCAGGTGGTGGTCTATAATTTGGTTGTGGAATAGAGTTGGGATTATTCTTGTAGGAAAAGTTATGATGGTTTCTCCAACCCGAGTTGTATGTATTCGAGTAGGGATCAAGCTGAAGTCTAGGATTTTGGTTCCCTGCAATATTGACATATTCTCGATGTGGTTCAGAAAGTTGGAAAATTCCTAACTGATAGTCAGCGAGACTGTGACCCACAATGCCACAAATCTCACACAAAACAGAATTAGAATCGACATAATTGATATTGAATGAATCCAACTTACAAGACAAGGAGTCTAACTTGGCAGCTAAAGAATTTAAAGTGTCTAATTCATACTTACTTGGCGCAATAGCCCTAGATGATGTACCTCGATCTCTAGACCATTGGTTGTGATTTAGTGTCATGTCCTCCAATAGATTCATTTTTTCATCAACATTCTTATTCATAATCGCTCTACCAGCAACTGCATTGACAGTAACATGTGTATTATAATTAAAACCATAATAAAATGTATGAACAGTTACCCATTTCTTCAAGCCATGATGTGGGCATAAGCGTTGAAGTTCTTTGAATTGCTCCCATGCTTCGTATAAAGATTCCCCTTCTTTTTGGGTGAAACCAATTATCTGATTGCGCAACTAAACAGTCTTGCTTAGAGAAAAATATTTTTGAGAGAAATGCCTAGAAAAGATGTTCCCAAGTTCTAAGCGACTCTGGTTCTAATGGATATAACCAATTCTGACCTCTTTCTTGAAGAGAGAAAGGGAAAGTCTCACTCATAGTGCATCGCTAAAAACGCCATTCATCTTTGTCATATCACATAATTCCAAGAATATAGAGAGGTGCATTAGAAGGTAAACCTCCAAATTGGTTTTGCTGAACTATCGATAAGAGAGAGGGCTTAATCTCAAAATTATTAGCTTCCACCGGAGGGCGAGCAATACACAAGTGAAGACCCTGTGCATTTGGAGTAGCGAAATCTTTCAAAGTTTTGTTGTTCTCCTCCATTATCAATTCAATTGGCAAAGGTTCAGTTCTTCTTGATTTCTGTTTATCTCTCAATTCCTTTAATCTTCTTCTTCAATGGAATGTCCTTTTGATTTCCTGATCAAGCTCGCATAATTCTTCTAATCCACTTGATTGTAAACCTCTACGCATATAAGACTGTATTACGATAACAAAGAAACAAAATAAAAACAAAAGCAATAGCAAAGAGCAATCTGTCTAGCATACAATTTCTTAAATCACTTCAATATTGGTTTTCTATCCCCAGTAACGGTGCCAAAACTTGATGTGTACCGCAAGTGTAATGATTTTATCACAGTAATATTTAAAGTTGATCTCACTGGGACAGGAATCAAGTACCAAGTAATTACAAATCGGTAGCTAAATAATTATGTAAATATTTTGGTTTTTAGAAATGATTTAAATTGCAACTAAATGTAAATGCCAACTTAATCTACCAAGGGATAGTTATATATGGAAGATAAGATTTAGAGATATTGGGACGTCAGGTTCATCTCGATGGTGGATCTAGACTCGAACAAGACAATATCATGGCATGCAATCTTATCGCATTCAAGGAGATATCCAAGGGTGCAGATTACCCCCTTTCGGCAGTGCAAACTAGTATCTATCCAAATCGGCGTCCTTCCTTTGTGGCAAACCAAATCTGGATTAATCCAATGGGTTCATATATATTATAAAGTTTCTCATGTAAATTGTCACACCCCTAGAATAATCATGAAATTCAATAATTATTTTCCTCCTTAATATAATTCAATTTCTCTGGATTCAAAATATATCAAATTGAGACTCAAAATTTATAGTAACCTCAACACCCTATTTATATACTTCTAGGGTTGCAACAACAATACTAAGCAAATACAAACAACCATCAAACTATGATCCAACATATTCATATTGAACATTCTACTTCAATACATACAACTAGTAACTTAGAAGGAGAGATCAAAGATCAAACTTCATTTATACAATAAACACAAGTTAACATTGCATTATCATTTTACAGAATTATCCTATACACCCAAAATAACAAGAGCATCATCTAAGCTTATCAAACTAAACAAGAGCCAATAAGTATTTAGTCCTTTAGCACTTCTTCCATTGCCCCAAGGAAAAGCAACCAAAAGCTAACTTGTATAATATATAAAATCAAAACGAGTGAGCTATGAAAAGAGAATAAGATCTACCTTGCCCATGGCACAAAATATATTTATGTTACTACTTTAGAAAATAGATATCATGGTAAGCATTATAATTAAATTTGACAAAAGAGATATCTCAAATCTTACTAGAAGGACATTAAAAGCATGCAAAACAAAGAGCATATAAATAGCCTAGAAATATCTACTCAATCATAGGACCAAGTGATAATATCACGAACTCATGGTATCAAAACAAAACATCATAGAACCAAGATATGATATCCTATCATGATTCTAAAAAGTATCATATGAGAACTAGTGATAATATTATTAACTCATGAATATCAAAGCATCATAGAAAGAGTAGTGGGAACAAAACAAAACAAAGTACTCCACATCTAGAAGCAAGACTATCCCACGTATAGGAAAGCCCACAAAGCAAAAGCCGGCAAAGGGCTCGCCATGGCCCAACCAAATGTGAATAGTAGGATTCTAGAAGTGGCTACTATGGACTCAAGAGGTGGACCCCATTATTTCTAATGTGGTACTTTGCTCCATATAGCACTTAGCTCCACATCCATCACCTAATTCCCACAAATGGGATCAAATCATTTTCCCACTAAAGTTGTAAGGGCCAAAAGACAAATGCGTCATAACATAATCAATGTTGTCAACTTAGTGATATTATTGTATTCCAAACAATTTCCCTTACAACATGATCATGGATAAAGTATCAAAGGTTCATAGGAACATTTGGTCCAATACTAATTACAATGACAAATTGACAATGCCCATGAATTAATGCAAAATTCTTGGAAAGGAAACTGATCAATTCACCAAAATCAAGAGCATTGAATGTTACATAAGGTTAATTAACAAATGATTCATAAGAAAAAACTACATATAATCTTATATAATAGGAGTCATTCAAACCATATTCGAGCCAATAAAATTGGTTTGATGCCAATTGACAAAGTACACAAAAATACATAAGTGTTAAGGTAACAAAGGGTCAAACTGCCCTGTTTCTAGAATTTCCAGGGCATTGAACTAGAAATGTAGTGGCTTTAATGTTATGATCTATATCAAAGATATTCAATATATGATCCGTTGGAAAGATATTTGAATCTATTTTCGTGTAAAACAACAATTACTCAAAATCGAGTTGTAAATCGGAAGTTATAAACAAAAAGACACAAGTAGGTCAGTCTTGTATAACAAAAAATATGTATTGAATGTTGCTATATAATTGATACCCTAACTCTAATTAAGTATAGTTAATATTAGATGCGTTTGAAAGATTTTCAAGTGTTCGTTTGCACAAAATAATTCTTTGTTATAAATCATTTGTGTGTAAAAGGTTATATAACAAAAACCCTAACAAGGTTAGATTTGCATAATCACATCACCTTAACCATGCTTTTACAATTCTCCACATTTGTTTGATAAAAACTTGAAAATTCTTTTTGACTTCAACAAATCACCATATGAACTAGGTCTTTAGGATTTGAACATAATTTTTGTATCAAAATATTATATTTTTAAAACCATAAATTTAGGGCATAGGGTAGAAACTTACCTTTTACAAATTTGAGCTTTCTCTAATTCTTCTTCTTCACTTCACCACCTTCACCAATTCTTCCCCAAGTTCAAAGAAAAGTTGCTGGTAAAACTCTATTTTTTTTCCCCTTATTTTCCCCTCATTTTACCTCTTTAGTCACCCCTAAGAATGAGGTGTCTACACATGGTTAATCCCATTCTCATGCAAGCTTGAGGTGGCTTGAAAAGACAAGCATGATGTGTTTTAACTTCATTCATTTCACTTAAGTAATTATTTTCATTCTTTTTCTCTCTCTTTTTTTTTTGTTTTACTTCACAAACTAATGAGTTGTTATCACTATACATTTTATTCTATATTTTTCATTATACATCCAACATGGTTGAACTTACACTTTAGTCCTTTTCTTTATACACTATTTCCCTTGAGTTCTTGATATGGGTTTCTCTATAACTACATAATAATCTTCATAATCATGTTAAAGATAAATCATGGATATCACACAAATCCTATCGAATTTCTTGATAGATAAAGGCATGAATGATCCAACAGATCTAACGTCACAATTCTACTTTCGGTCCTTCTTGTGATCCCCAAGATAAAGTAGTTGCGTGTTCAAGGCAATTACTAACAATAAAACAATATAGATTGAATAAACACAAGATAAAAATGCATTCAACTAAGATCCAAGTTCAAAGTGAAAATCCATACAACTTGACTACATGCTAGTCTCGATGAACATAATTACACTGTCATAGCGTCAATTCAGCACAAAATATATCTTAAAGCAAGAAGGAACTAGAAAGAAAACAGAAGAAAGAGGAAGGCAAACTACTGTGAAGAATTGCTACCCAAATCCTCCTTCAAGTCTTCTACAAATAGAGCTCGTATCTCCTTCATATCTCTTGTCTTCCCAAAATTTCTCCCTTCCATCAAGCTCGTATCTCCCCCCCCCCCCCCCCAATAGAAATCATGATGCCTCTCAAATTCTGAATTAAATTCTAAATTAAATGATGAATTAAATTCCAATTATGACTCTTAATTGCGTGTCTCTTTAAATTCCATCCCATTATGACTCTTAATTGTGTCTCTACAAATTCCTTCCCATTATCACTCTTAATTGTGTGTCTCTTCAAATTCTGAATTAAATTCTCTTCATTGCTAATAAATGAGCAAAATAAATTTACCATTAATTCCCATTAATGAATCTGTTATCACCAACTTATGAATCTCGGGAAGATCGTAATGGGAGTGGAGGGTTCCATTGGACTTCGAATTGACTGTGCAGTCTTAATCGTCATGTCTGAATTCATCCCTTGCTATTAAAATCGTCATAAAGTCTTCAAAGTGATGTAGTTACAAATAACATTGTAGTAGTAGGAGGCTAAAATTCATTTGCCAATTCAAATGTAAGATAGATATATATTGAAGCCCTAGGCGTATAGACAAGAAGCCCTAGCCGCCCCCTCCTGTCAAGAACCCTAGCCACCTCCTCTTGCAAACCGCCACCCTTCTTCTTTTTTTGTTGTTGGTGCAAGTTGCGAGAAGAGGGCAGCAAGGTGTTTGAAGGCCAAGCACAAGTTGTAGAGGCTCCCCCTCTCCTTGGTGTTCTCCTCCTTCTTCCTCATCTCCTCTAGGCTGAAGTGGAAGTGCTGCCCACCCCTTGCAGCCATAAGAGGACAGTTTGTTGTTGGCACATCTTGGTGATTGGCGCAAACAAGGTAAAGGTAGGCGGCGGAGTTCTATACGATGATCAAGCGGCGGGAGTTTAGCTGCTTTGATCTTGGTTTCGCGCATAATCGATGCTTAGCGGGCTACGTTTTCTTGTTGACGATGGCAGAGCGGCTTCTTCGTCCAAAATTGCTAGCTTCTTCGAGCAGAGAATAGTGGCATTCTTCAAAATAGAGAAAATAGGGGCCTCAGCTGACGTAGACTTGGCGGCACATTTCACTAGGCATGGATCTCACCTCTTC
This sequence comes from Costus pulverulentus, assembly GCA_027562315.1. NCBI lineage: Eukaryota > Viridiplantae > Streptophyta > Magnoliopsida > Zingiberales > Costaceae > Costus > Costus pulverulentus. The sequence continues at coordinate 27,045 of JANTFE010023194.1, read as the reverse complement.
AGGCTAGCAACAAGTGTGGAGGATTGAGAGGACTCGAGGAGCCCGTGTGTGCCCGATTGCAGAGGACATACCAGTTGCGTGTGTTCATCATCGATAAGATCCTAAAATTTCTTGATAAGGTATTACTCTACTCATCCTTCGGTTCTTACTCGTAAGTGATCCTAGCGTTGATAAGGGAATTTTATTTCGGGCCCATGCTTCCACTGTAATTAAATTTTAAAATGGCTAAGGCATTCTTAATAGTGGTATTAGAGGGATCTTACGAGGCCCGTTGGTGTATTTTATTCCACATGCGCAACCCCATGTCATAAAAATTGTTTTTGAAAAATTTCCTGCCATGATTTTTCTATTGAAAAATAATTTCCTTGATTTTCGCCTCTTCATATCTTTCTATTTTTGTATTCTTCACATATGGGATAGACCCTATATGGAAGAATTTATCCCTCCTTGCGCTCATGGGACAGACCCATGAAGCAAGACCCATAGGCGATTATACAGGGCATGGACTGGGTGATTGCCCTACTCACTATGGGGTAAGGACTGCAAGGGGAGGCTACCCCTTGTAGACTCCTGAGAGGAACAAAATATTAAGAAAGATGATGTAGAGTCTCTAAAAATTAATGGAATGGTTTTATGAAAATTTAAAAGTGATTACTTGTTGAGTTTTCATAGCATGTAGAAAAGCATGAGTAGGTTGTTTGTGCATAGTGATGTGCTCAAAGACGAGCCCTAAAATTGCCATGTATGTGATGTATCATTATAAGGTCTGTGTGCAGATTTTCAATTATGTTTTGTAATGAAATTGAAGACCTTGATGACTTCTTGACGCAGCGGATATAGAGGATGGTTCCTTAGAGCAGTACTCTACGGGTGGGAAGACTTATGATGTGGAAATCCGGGAGAGGGTCTTGAGACGAGGTAATAAAAAGCGTGCGCAATCGATGGAAACCCGCGGAGAAAACTGATGGAAACAGCGCAAGATGTAGCTTGAGCAACACTCGGAGGGACAAGAAACCACGGATCGAAAATCTAAAGGAAACTACTCACCTCGATCGCGGAGCCAATGTTTGTTTTGCAAGCACGCGTACATGCCCTTCACAATGCTATGGCAACCAACCAAGCTTACTAATGCAAGACACAACGCAGCAAGATGAATATGCAAAGGACCCGGCGCCCAAGCGGGGTTCGCTGGGTGTTTTGATTGAAAGCTGAAAAGAAGCGTACAAAGAGGAGGCGAGGGAACTCTAGGCGAGCTCCTCGGAGTTTTGCTGGACCAAAGGCCTTGCAAGAGAAGGCGCAAACTATAACAAAAACTAAAAAACTCATAGCCCTTCAGCCCTCTTTTATAGATCAAGAGAGGGAGAGGGTCACAAGCTAAACATGTGAGGTAGTTGGAGAAGCCAACCACCCAAAACAAACTAAAGTAGGGTCAAGATGCCCCCTAACTACTGAAAAGTAAAACAAACTAGCAACTATTCCCTGGGATGATTCCTTCATGCGAGGGGTGTGAGGCATTGAGTGAAAGAGTCGTCCACGTGGTCGCTGTCCGGACCCACGTGGCGCTACACCATCTCCGTGTAAGCCGCCACGAAGTAGCATAACTTGCTGATGGTGGGTTGATTCTGTACGTTGTTGGCGGTGTCGTGCACTGAGTTGAGGATCCGGTTGTTGTAGCGGTCAGTGGGCTGATCACAGTTGGCGGTCGGATCTTGAAGTGGCCCCCGAGTGATGGGTAGCGGGGGTAGCAGGTGAAGGGGTGTCGTGGAGGCAGGAGAAGCCAAGTGGCCGGAGCGGATGGGGCATGTCATGGCTGTCGAAGGGCTCATCACTCCCACAAAACGGTCCGGAGGGTGCGAGGACCACTGAGAACATCGAACGGGGTGGAAAATCACCGTCTTTGGCTTTCTGGTGCTGAACACGGCCTGGCCGTGTCCATCATCACGGCTGTGTTCGGCATCTGATTACTGCACTGAGGTGAACATAGCTGGTGGCATGGCCGTGTTGGGGAAATGAGAGCTCGTCACGGCCTGGCCGTGTTCCAAGTCACGGCCGTGTTCGCTGGGGCCGAAATCCACAGAATGTTGCGCTAATTTTACGGCAGGGCCGTAACCGGTATTACGGGTTGTATTGTTCATCATGGTCTGGCCGTGTTCTCCATCACGGCCGTGTTTGTCGGGGCCGAAATCCACAGAATGTTGAGCCGATTTCATGGTGGGGCCGTAACGAATATTACGTGCCGTTGTCTTCTTCACAGTCTAGCCTTGTTCTTCATCATGGCCGTGATCGTTGGAGCCAAAATATGCCAAGCTCATCATGGCGGGTGCCACGGCCGTGTCGTCGGCCGTGCTAGCATTCGCGTCCATCTGCGACCATGTCACGGCCGTGTCTGCCATCACGGCCTGGCCATGTTTAGGGCGGCAAAGGGCTTTCTGAGTTGAATTTTGGGGGGTGTCTTCGTCAAGGCCTGGGGGGTGTCCCCAAACATGTTCCAGAGGAATGTGGCCTTCTCCATAGGCGTCTATGACTTCGTCAAGTATTCTGGGGGGGGGGGGGGGGGGGGGGGGGGGGGGGGTAGGAATAATGTGGAGAGCCGTTGGAGGAAGGGGCGCCGGTGTGGAGGGGCGCATGATATGGTAGGAGGTCGGCAATGTTGAAGATGGGGCTACGGTGGGAATCCGCCGGAAGGTCGAGGACGTAAGCATTGGAGCAAAGTCGCTGTAGGACCATGTAGGGACCGGCGTAGCGTGCATGCAACTTCCAATTGGCTCGCATTGTCAAACGCTCAGGGTGGAGACGCACCATGACAAGCTCACCAATCTCTAAATGTCATGGCCTACGATGCACGTTGGTCTCAGTCACGTACCGGGTGTTGCTCAAGAAAATCCGACAACGAATTTTATCGTGTAAACCCGCAAGATGAGAAGCAAAGGTGTATGCAGACTCATGAATAGACGGTGGAGGAGGGACGTTATGCATGTCTATTGGTTTCCGAGGTTGGTGCCCGAGGACGACCTGGAAAGGACTCAACCCAGTGGAGCGGTGTGACGCGCTGTTATACGTGAATTCCGCGATGGGAAGGTGTTCAGCCCAATGGCGGGGGAAGTCGCCAGCTAAGCACCGCAGAAGGTTACCAAAACTTTGATTCACCACCTCGGTTTGACCGTCCGTCTGTGGATGGTAAGCCGACGAAAACTTGAGGGTGGTCCCAAGGAGAGCCCACAATGATTTCCAAAAGTGACCGACGAACCGGGTGTCGCGGTTGGAGACAATGGTGAGGGGCAAGCTGTGTAAGCGGACGATCTCCCTAACGAACAGATGGGCGATGTGGGAAGCATTGGCGGTCCTAGAACAAGGAACAAATGTGCCATCTTAGAGAAGCGGTCCACAACAACGAAGATGGAGACGTGGCGTGAAGTGGTACGGGGTAGACCAAGGATGAAGTCCATGCTAATGTCGAGCCATGGACTCCTGGGGACCGGCAGGGGGGTGTACAAGCCAGTGTTGGCGGGGCGGGGTGTGGCACGTTGGCAGGTGCCGGAATGTTGGACGACCCTATCTACGTACTTACAAAGAGTGGGCCAAAAGAAGCGGTCTTCGGCCAAGTCGAGGGTCTTGTCGCGGCCATGGTAACCAGTGGCACCGCCAGCGTGTAGCTTGAGCAGCAGATGCTCGCGGAGGGAGGACCGGGGGACGCACAACCGGTTACCGTACACATGAAAACTGTCGTGGAGACGATACGGGAGGTCTGGGGGATCGACAGCGAGGAGGCGAGCGAGTACCGGACCGAAGTCAGGGCAGTCCGCATACTCATCGCGGATGTGGGGAAGGGCCGGAATATACGTGGATAGGACACACAGGAGCGAGCGGACCCGACTAAGGGCATCGGCTACTACGTTCTCTTTCCCAGCCTTGTGGGTGATCACGAAGGTATACTGTTGAAGAAACTCAACCCACTTAGCGTGGTGAGGGACCAGCTTCTTTTGGGAGTTGAGGAAAGAAAGGGCCTGGTGATCACTAAAAAGGACGAACTCCTTGTGGAGGAGGTAATGACGCCACTGCCGAAGAGATTGCACAATGGCGTAAACTCCTTATCGTAGGTAGAGTACCGTTACCGCGCATCATTCAGCTTCTCTCTTAAGAAGGCGACCGGGTGGCCCTCCTGGCTAAGGGTACCTCCAATGCCCGTGCTGGAGGCATCACAGGCAACCTCAAAGACTTTAGAAAAGTCAGGGAGGTGAAGGACGGGCGCAGAGGTCGTGATATCCTTAAGGGCCGAGAATGCGCCGCTAGCCACGGGTGTCCAACAGAAGGTCTCATTCTTGGTGCAAGCCGTCATAGGGGATGCAATAGTGCTGAATCCCTTAATGAAACGGCGGTAGAGGGCAGCGAGTCCAAGGAATTTGCGGACCTCGGTGATGGACTCGGGTTTCGGCCATCGGCAGATGGCCTCAATTTTTGTGGGGTCAACCATGAGACCCTGGTCGGAAATGATGAAACCTGAGAACGGAACCTGAGAGTCGAGGAAGGAACACTTCTTCGTGTTAAGGAATAGGCGTTCCTTATGCAGGAGGTCAAAAGTCAGGTGCAGGTGCTCTAAGTGGTCGGCACGGGTGTGGCTATAGATGAGAATGTCGTCAAAGTAGACAACAAGGAACTTGCCCATGTAGGGGCGAAGGACCTGGGTCATGAGACGAATAAACGTAGAAGGTGCGTTGGTAAGCCAAAAGGGCATAACCAACCACTCATAGAGGCCGTCCTTTGTCTTAAAGGTCGTCTTCCACTCGTCACCTTCACGGATGCAGACTTGATGATAGCCACTCCGCAAGTCCAACTTGCTTAACCAGCAAGCGCCCGAGATAAGGTCAAGCATGTCATCGAGGCGCGGGATGGGAAATCGGTACTTAACCGTAATGCGGTTGATTGCGCGGCAATCAATACACATCCGCCATGACCCGTCCTTCTTAGGGGTGAGAAGGGCCGACACGGTGCAAGGGCTGAGGCTCTCTCGGATGAAACCTTTAGCAAGAAGGTCATCCACTTGGCGTTTGAGCTCCGTATGCTCAGTCGGGTTAAGACGGTGATGGGCAGATTGGGCAAAGATGCACCAGGGAGGAGGTCAATGACATGCTGGATGTCACGATCCGGGGGCAGACCTACGGGGAGGTCCACCGGGGAGATGTCGGCGAACTCATCTAACAGGGCAGTGACCTCGGCCGGCAGAGGGGCCGGAGGAGGTGGAGGTATGGGAGAGACCTCGTGGACCATGAGGGCATAGACCACGTTGGTCTCCTGGGCCTCTTGGATGAGGGAGGCAGGGCGAACCAAGGCGATTGCCTTAGGTGCAGGCGGAGCTGGAGGCAAGGGTGTGATGACACCCTTGGACGTGGAGGCTCGCAACTCCTTAGGCAGAGCCGGGGTCAAGCAGATCTTACGTCCCCCATGGTGGAAGACATAAGTGTTGGAACGGGTATAGTGGATCATGTCACGATCATAGAGCCAAGGCCGTCCCAAGAGGACGTGGGTGACATCCATGGAAGCGACGTTGCACCACACCCTCTCTGTGATGTAGGGACCGGGAACCGAGATGATTTCCACATCCTTGGCTTCCCACTAGAACCTCCACATGCTTCAATGTTAATTCTCCAGAGGAGAATTCTCCACCCCCAGAGATAGCTGATGTAGGGACATCTTCAAGGACTTAATTGTGCTTGATGTTATTTTGGAAAATTGTTGCATTTTGATATTTTGGGACGATATGTTGCAACATTATTTTATTTTCTACACTTGTGGTTGATGTTGTAGTTAGGATTAGCCTAGGATTTATTTTCCAAGTCTTTATTTTATTTTGTAGTGAATGTATTAGGTGGTTACTTAGCCTAGGGTGTAAGCACCTGTAATGCACTTACAAGGCACCCTTGGCCCCTCAACAACCATCCAGTTCAAGTCAACATCCAACATGGTCAAAGGTTCACTTCCCAACTCAGCCGAAGTTCAAATTCCAGGCCAAGTGATGCACTTCAAGATCACGTTCGAGTTCAACATCTTCCAAGCCAACTCCAGTTCAATTTTAGCAAGAATCAAATGTTGCAGCCCTAATCTCAACAAACCAGCATCTAACCCAGGTCAACATGACTTCCAATCAACAATCAAGTCAACATAACCCCAGCTCACAAGTCAAGTCAGCCATCATCCAACTCCTGCACCTAGATGCGCGTGCAGGCCAAAACAGAATTCAGCCAACCAAATGCCAGCCAATCTTTGGTATGCGCATCTAGCTCCAACGTCACTATGCATGCGCCTGAAAATTCCAGCCGATTAACTCCAGCCAAGACATTAGCCCAAGCGTCAATTACATCTCAGCCATCAGTTTCAAATAGAGGAAACATGACCTTAGATTTGCCTTGAGTGATTATGTTACCATTGAGGGTGTTAGGGTTTAAAGCCCTTGTAATTGTCTACACAACACTAAGTTGAAATCGTTTTAGAAAACCTTGTGTTTGTTGTGCCGAGAGTGGAGCTTGCTCCTCTCCTTATCCTTCTCTTCTCTTCTCTTCCATCAATCTCTCCCCTTCTCGTCAAAACTTCAATCTTCTCTTCTATTGTTCTTATTTCATCCCGCTGCCAACCATCTTAATTCCTCCACCTCCATTAACCCTCACGCTACTGTGTCATTGCTGAAACCGGTTCCTTCTCTTCTCTTCTCTTCATATTCTTCACAGCCGACCACCTCATTAGTCATCCTCAACCCTCACGTTACTGTTCCATTGCCGAGATCAGAGTCTTCAGCAAACCTCCGCTCGGGTTGGAGTTAGAACACATTGGAGGTTCATCATCATCCCTGAAGACATCCCTACTGGAGTTCACTGCCTGAGAGACCAAGAAAGGGGCTCAGCCCCTTCCCCTAAGGGGCCCCAGGTGCATTCCTTCCATCCTACTCCCCGATTATTACACTTACCATTGCATTGTTAGAGCCACATACCTAAGGTGATCTAGGGCTTAGGATTTTCATCCTTCATCACTCCGAGTAGTCACCAAAATAGATGGGTACCTGACATCGGTAGGTGATAGGTAGGCTGGATGTGTCGACCCACGCGATCGAGCAAGGTCGAGGGTGCGGCTCAAGGGTGAGACCGAAGCGGGTGACTGCTGTCCGGCAGACAATGTTAAGGCTGCTACCTCCGTCAATCAGTATCTTGCAGGAGTGTCCATTACACTTAATATAAGTGTAGAAGATGCTAGTGCGCTTCCAGTCCTCAGACGGAGGGGGGGGGGTATGGACAAGGGTGCAACGAACAACCACCATGGTATGACGTGGGCTAGACTCGTCATTGGTGTAACACTGTGGGCCGACTTCTTGGGCCGCAGGCGGGCTGCAAGGAACAGGGGGTTGTGAGTCGTGTCGCTCGGGGGCGATGTGCAAAGAGCGGCGGGGACAGTCTTTGTTGAAGTGGCCGGTTTGGTTGCAGTGGCGGCAAGGGCCTAGGGGAACGGCGGCAAGGGGTGCCTTACCCTTGTCCTCCCAAGCCAAGCGAGGAGGGGGTGCCTCGTGGGATGCATCCCTGGGAAAACGACGGGGACCAGCAGGGCTAGGACGTTGCGGTGCCTCGAGACGAGGGGGAGGGCAGGCGCCGGAGACAAATAAGCAGGCCGGCGAGCCGGGAGAGGTTCAGTACGATGGGTGCACGAGCGGAGGTCCTGCTCGACCTCACGGGCATGGTGGAGGACAAGGATGATCGTTTCAAGACTGTAGGAGGGTAACGCGCGTGGAATCTCCTCACAGAGACCATTGCAGAACCGAGATAGGGTGAAGGCGAGATCCTCCTTAAGGTTGCAGCGGATACCAAGCTCGTCCAAACGAGTGTGGTATGCATGGACAGTATCGGACCCTTGGGAGATAATGGAGTACGCATCGAGGAGGCACTGTCTATAGGTGGGGGGCACATACTTCTCCTTAAGCCGGTAGCACATTTCCTCCCATTGCGTAATGGGGGGAAGATGTTGGTCTACTAATTGGCGCTCTACGTTCGTCCAATACAACCGAGTGGGGCTGGTTAGCAAAAGACGGACGTAACTGACTTTAAGTTGTTCAGACATGGCGTTCCATTCAAAATAGTTATCGATGGCAGCGGCCCAATCGAGGAAGACATGAGGGTCAAGGCTACCATTGAAAATCGGAGGGTCAACGCGTGTGAGCCGGCGGACCTCGTCGTCCCCACGACTACACGGAACAAGGCGACATGGGTGAGGATCGTCCTCGGCCCACGCGGACTCATCGGCAAAGGGGTCAAAGTGGGGTGACTCGTTGGCGCATATGCAGCGGGGCCAACGGAGGTGGAATACTAGCAGAGGGCTGGCCTTCGACGGGCTTAGCTCGGTGTTCCATTACTTGGTCTATCAGATGATGGACCGACACCATGTGGTGTTGAAACATGGCTTCCATCGCTTCTAAACGCGTGGACAGTGACTCAATCGACTCTACCCTAGGTGGATTACTTTCTTCGGTCGTAGCGGGCACTGGGCAGGGTGTCGTTGATACGGGGCTCCTGATCTAGTGGTCATGATGCAGGAAATGCGAATGAATGGTGAAATGAAACCCAAAAA
>JANTFE010023194.1:1238-11446 GCA_027562315.1 Costus pulverulentus | reverse complement strand
TCCTGAACTTGGTTTTACCTAGCATGTGCATCGATCTTGTATGATAACATCCTGTATCTTTCATGACTTGTGTTGCTTGTTTGGGGTTAAGATAACGGGATGTTACAGTGATAACGTAAGTTATCGTTACCGACATTGAAGGAAACCCTCAGGGTCGCACAATTTGATGATATGGCTTACTTATGTCATATCGTGTGGACTGAATTGTTTTAGTCCAGTTTAAAGCAATTTAAACTCTGATTGGAAGTGAGATATGGTCTGATCATGTTTGATTGATTAGGACTAGTGATCGGTAAGCTTCGATCGGGAGAATTGATGCTTGATCGATGAGATCAAGAGGATCAAAAGATGTGTGGTTAGATCTTGAGCCATCTGGTTCAAAGAAATCTAAACCATGGCTGGTTTGATTTGGTCTTTGAACCAAATAGAAATGAACCAAATGGAACAGAACCGGTTCACTTTGTTGAACGTTTGGTTCGATTGAGAGATGAGTTTCGATGGTTACGTGGGAGTTAAAGCAAGAGTAAAACACTTACTATATTTGGAAGGCATGATTCCTTTTGGAAACCCCCCACGGTTTCGAACGTTGAGATGCGCTCTCTCTCGCCCCCTTCCTCTCGTGCGTGCTTTGCCTCCATGAAAGGGAAGAAGTTTCACCAGCCAAAAGGGTGAACACATCTCCTCATACACGATCAGGATACCTTGGCGTTTTTGCTAGCACGAGGGACGCGCAAGGAAGCAAGTTCCATCACCTTGTGTGCGACTTCTTTGGAGGAGAGCCGCTCGCTCTCTATCTTCTTCCAAGCCGCCACTCATGGCCATGGTAACATCTTCACTTGTTTTAAGCAAGTTTTAATGTTGATCATATGATTAAGCCATACGATCTTGAAACCTAGAATTTCCGCTGCCTATGAAAACTTCATATGCGCCTATGACCTAGGTTTTGCCACTCATGGCCAAGGGTAAGGCACACTGGATTGCAGTCAAGAACATTTTGAAATATCTTCGGAGGCCAAAGATATGTTCTTGATATATGGAGGTCAGGAAGAACTCAGTATTGAAGGATATACTGACGCTTCGTTCCAATCTGACCAGGATGATTTTCGATCGCAATCAGGCTATGTTTTTAGCTTGAATGGAGGAGCAGTGGTGTGGAAAAGTTTCAAACAATCAATTGTTGCTGATTCCACAACAGAAGCCGAGTATGTTGCAGCCTCAGAAGCATCAAAGGAGGCAGTGTGGATTCGTAAGTTCGTTCAGGAACTTGGTGTTGTTCCTTCGAGTGCAGATCCATTAGTTATCTTCTGTGATAACACTGGAGCAATAGCACAAGCAAAGGAACCACGATCGCACCAGAAGTCCAAGCACATACAGAGAAGGTTTCATTTGATCCATAAGATCATAGATCGTGGAGAGATCAAGATCTGCAAGGTTCATACAGATAACAATCTAGCTAACCCGCTTACTAAGCCTCTGGCGCAGCAGAAGCATGAGAAGCACTGTAATAATATGGGTTTGAGATTTCTCAACCATTAGATTAAGTGCAAGTGGGAGATTGTTGGAGTATGTCCTTAAGGCTAATGTTTGAGGCCTTGGGTTATTATCAGTTTCCTGTATAAACTATGTTTATAAAGGCAATGGTTGTTATTCAGATTGTTGCATTATCTGCAGCTGTATGTATACTTCTGAATAATGTCTCAAAGATGTTTAGCATAGCTGACATGCAGTATAGTCCTTAGTCGAGATATCTTGGTGAACATGAGACAGCCTTGATATGAATGAGACTAATATGTCTTCTAATCTTATAGGATGCTTCGAGCATGGAATAAGATGTAGACACATAGGTGCATTGGATGTACTGGACAGACCCTACTTAGGATATTCAATTGTTTGTCACAATGTGAATAATCCTTTTATGCAAGCAAGTGGCATATTTCCTCTGACTTGAGAATACTTGTATTTCTAAATGATGATTGGCATTGTCTTGAGGTAGTTCAATATCATTTGAAATATAATGGTTAAGGATTATCTTGGGTAATGGGCATGAGTCATGTTAGGGCACTAGTGATAGATATAGGATTGTCTCTCCTTGTTGGAGTGTGATGTTCTAAAGGGGCCCCCTGGATGAGATGATTGAGAACGTGTATGGCCATACCCAGATGACTATGATCATCTGATCTACTCATTTTCATCATATTGGAATTACAGGCTTGACACGCTTGTCCAATGAGAACGTCCAGTGGCAAATGAAACAAGTATGTCAAGTGAATTGGATTCACACTTGTGCTATGGTTTGGGTGTAGTCTTGGAAGACTCTTTCCTTCATATCGGGAGATAGTGATGTGTTGCTAGATACCCCTCACTGGTCGTGCTAACGTAAGTTATCGTTACCGACATTGAAGGAAACCCTCAGGGTCGCACAATTTGATGATATGGCTTACTTATGTCAGATCGTGTGGACTAAATTGTTTTAGTCCAGTTTAAAGCAATTTAAACTCTGATTGGAAGTGAGATTTGGTCTGATCATGTTTGATTGATTAGGACTAGTGATCGGTAAGCTTCGATCAGGAGAATTGATGCTTGATCGATGAGATCAAGAGGATCAAAAGATGTGTGGTTAGATCTTGAGCCATCTGGTTCAAAGAAATCTAAACCATGGCTGGTTTGATTTGGTCTTTGAACCAAATAGAAATGAACCAAATGGAACAGAACCGGTTCACTTTGGTGAACGTTTGGTTCGATTGAGAGATGAGTTTCGATGGTTACGTGGGAGTTAAAGCAAGAGTAAAACACTTACTATATTTGGAAGGCATGATTCCTTTTGGAAACCCCCCACGGTTTCGAACGTTGAGACGCGCTCTCTCTCGCCCCCATCCTCTTGTGCGTGCTTTGCCACCACGAAAGGGAAGAAGTTTCACCAGCCAAAAGGGTGAACACATCTCCTCATACACGATCAGGATACCTTGGCATTTTTGCTAGCACGAGGGACGCGCAAGGAAGCAAGTTCCATCACCTTGTGTGCGACTTCTTTGGAGGAGAGCCGCTCGCTCTCTATCTTCTTCCAAGCCGCCACTCATGGCCATGGTAACATCTTCACTTGTTTTAAGCAAGTTTTAATGTTGATCATATGATTAAGCCATACGATCTTGAAACCTAGAATTTCTGCTGCCTATGAAAACTTCATATGCGCCTATGACCTAGGTTTCGCCACTTACACAAACATGGTGAGAGAATCAAATAACAGGATAATACAGTAACTGAAACAACGATATACAAATAATATAAGAATGTCGTGCAAATCATCAAGCTGGCCAACAGATCTCACTCAAGAGCCGCACTCATGTTAAGAGTGTTTCTACTGTTGCTCATGCAATGGAACGACTGTCCTAAACAGCTCGTAGTGTTGCGTCCAACACTGACATCCGTAGTATTGCCCTCAAGACAACTGGCTGCCGTACTGGCATCTCAGATAGTCCGATACACGTCGGAACTATAACTCAGATAAACAGGCCACTGGAGAATAAATCACCCAGGTCAGAGGTCAATATATATCACGACTTTATCATCACAGATTTATAACGGTACCACATACTCATGTGTCAATATCATAGATACACAATTATTCAACCATGCTCATAAGCCAATATATCAGATATCTCAAAACAGGTTTGTTAACCATTCATACAGAAACAGAATATGACCGAATAAACAAGATAATTGAGGTCAACTGAAATTCAGAAACAAACCAAGCAGACGAAGCAATCAGATATCAGTGTCAATCAATTCTATCATATGTATTATATATCAAATCAAAGGATTAGGCAGCAAATCCTATAATTCTTGACACTGTAAGAAAGGAGTAGGGTAGGATTGTAGGGTAAGATTCCTATGTCATTCGCTGTAATCCTGAATTCTTTTGAAAAGCTAGTAAGTTATATATCAAACAATGCAAGCCGATTATTGGATCAACCACTCTGTAACATGAATTTGTACATGAACTCTATCAATAAACATTCTAATTTGAAAACCAAAGCTACCAATAGGTAGAACATAACCCTAAACCTAGAGAACCATTCTTAGATCATATGAACCAGACCTAAAGCCTACTGAACCGAACACAATTGCACTGAACCGATCAAATTCACCCTAAACCAAGTTAAACCGAGACTTCTAACTTAAATTACACAAAATATAAAACTCATATAAAGCTATATAGACTACCATTAGATAGGAAATTTCATAAGCTTTCCAACGGCTATCTGAACTAGCCTGGATTCAACCGAATCAGGGTCGAACCGATCAGAATTCTAGAACTGAACCGAATTTGAAATTGAACCGCCAATACTGTTGAACCGGTTCAATTCAATTCCAACTCAGCTGGTCCGGGTTTATTTCCAAGTAAACCGGACGAAACCCTAAAATCAAAATGAACCGTTCGTCGCCCGCGCCGCCCGACCGCCGCCGCTCAAGGCCGCCGGACTTGCGGCTGCTGCTTGCGCTGGCGAGCTCGCGAGAACGCGTCGAACATCGAATCGACTCCAAATTTGTTCAATAGACTTTTAACAACGAAAACGAAGCCCCATGACGAGCTGCGGCGAGATTTCGACACCCGGTCGAAGCTCTCAAAACAGACGAAAGTATCGACGGTGGCGCCGCCGCCGTCGATACACAAAACTTAACAAAAAACCGATCAAAACTTCGCGAAAACTTTAGGAAAGGAAGGATACCTTGCTACGACGTTGTATCGTAGCCCAGAACACAGAGATCGTGTCGGATAAAGGCACTGGAAGGCTGGATCACAAGGCGGCGCCGCTCGAACTCCGGCGATGGTTTCGAGCGCTATTTTCTCCCTCCTGGCGGCGCTTCAAGGCTTGAAGATGCTCAAGGTTTCGATTCGCCTTAACGAGAGGTGAAGTCCTCTAATATAGAGGCACGAAGCATCCCAGAATAGCAAAAACGCCGCCGCCGACTTGTTCGCCGACCTTCGAGGAGAAGATGCCGAGACGACTCGGTCCACAATTAAAAATTAAACGTAAATCAAGTAAACAAAATCCGATATTATATTAAACTATCAAACGGTCTCGGTGGTTAGACGAAGTCGAAAACGAACGCGAGACGCGTGTTTGAATCCCCGCGGACGCGTTTTTCGATTTTGAAATAAATTCAAATCAAATACGAGTTAACTAAAAGAAGCATGGTTTAATATCAAAAAGGAGGACTTACCCTGGTGGTTGGGCTGTGTCCTAATTACACACGCGTCGTGAGTTTGATTCCCAGCGAACGCATTTAATGTTTTTTAATTATTTTTAACCCTTTAAAATTCTAAAAAAATCCCAGAAAATTATAAAAATTCAAAAATATAAATTCTTAATTAAATTTTATAAAATTAAAGTTATAACATTATCCACCCCTTAAAAAGAATTTGGTCCTCCAAATTCATAGTACACAAAAATAATAGCATAACTATGAAAACTAAGAATTACACCAAGTCTGGAGTCTCCTCTTGAGTTTCCTGTTGAGTCTGCTGAGTCATTGCATAAACTCTTGCTGGAGCTGTAGATTGCTGCTGAAATCCTCTCTGTGGCATCAGATTAATCTGACCAGTTCTCTCCTGATAAGTCCTAGGTCTAGAGCTCTGTTGGTAACTTTGTTGATGACTCTGCTGATAACTTTGCTGTGGGGGTTGAAATCCTCTTCGTGGGCAGTCTACCTTATAATGACCCCAACCTTTGCAATAGTTGCACTGAATCTCATTGGAAGGGCATACATTAGCCAAATGTCCTTCTTGATTACACTTAAAGCATTTTCTCGCAGACCCTACTGAATTAAAGCTTGGTGCATATGAAGAATGTACAGGTCTCTGATGGCTATTAAATACTGCTCTTGATCTTTTCCCTCTATTATCATAGGTTTATGTCTCTATTGATCTAGTTATCTGGCTTACTTTTCTCTTTTCTGCTAATTCTTGTACCTCTTCAATTTGTTTTTCTTTAGCCACATCTATTAAAGAAGCCTCTATCCTGAATGTTGTATTTACCACTGCCTGAAAACTATCTAAGGGAATAGTATTCATCTGTTCCTTTATTGTATGGTGTAATCCTTTAATAAAAAGTTGACATTTTCTCCTTTCAGTGGTTACTAACTCTGGAAATAAATCTGACAATCTCTCAAAATCAGTTACATAAATATTTACTGTCCTTTTTCCTTGTTTTAAATTTAGGAACTCTTGCATTTGGCTATCCTGAAAAGATTCTGGAAAATATTTCTCAAAGAATGCATATCTAAAATCAGTCCAAGAGATAGGGTCATTTCCAAAAGTAACTCTCATTCCAGACCACCATGTCCCAGCTCTATTAGATAAGAAATATGTGGCCAATTCTACCTTCTGCTCATCTGGACATCCTAATGCTCTAAAGGTTTGCTCTACTTTTAGTAACCAATCTCTAGTAGCCCAAGGGTCAAATAGTTCCTCCAAAATCACGAAATCGATCTTTTCCCAGCTATGAGAACTGCATCAGCATATTAGCTGACCAAACTGGTTGGTTTACTACTAGTTGTGGTACTAACGATGGAGAAGAAGATTCACCCTCATCCCTTACAGCTGCTCGTACTTCAGGGGAAGCATGTAGTGCTGCTTCTAAGGGTACTGAGGCTTCATACCCACTTCTTCTTCTTGTAGGGGCCCTAGGTAAGTTTTGAGGTAACTGTACTTCAGCTTCTGGAGAATTTCTAGCTTCTCCAATGCTGTGAGCACTCTCCCTCTGACTTCCACCTCCACGCCCTCTACTTCCTTGACTTGGAATTGCTTTGCCTCTAGTTCTTGGTGCCATCCTGTCAACAAAATAACATATTATATAATAATTATTTACCTATTCATTTATTTTAACCTTAACCCAAACCCAATCCTGAGGTTCCTATATCCTTAGGGTTTCTTACTCAACCTATAGCTCTGACCTGTGGGTTATGGGCCCACAGAAACTTATACCTCTGATACCATTTAAATTGTCATGCCCCAGTGGGAAGCTGGCTATTTCTAGCTCAGGGTTCCCCAGAGAGTAACAATATTGATAGGAACCAGAGAACTACCATAATCACATATCCATTATTTAATAAACAATCCAAATTTAACATCAACGGCTTTATAACACAATATTTGAATACAACTATCCAAATTATCAACTGAATAAAATACAAAAGACAACTATCTCAACTTGGGTTAATATCTGCTATCTACTCTATCCCTCCTAGATGCTAACTCTGTACCTGGAAGAGAAACAAAGGGAGTTAGCAGAAATGCTAAGTAGGAATCAACAAACATGGTGAGGGAATCAAATAACAGGATAATACAGTAACTGAAACAATGATATACAAATAATATAACAATGTCGTGCAAATCATCAAGCTGGCCAACAGATCTCACTTAAGAGCCGCACTCATGTTCAGAGTGTTTCCACTGTTGCTCATGCAATGGAACGACTGTCCTAAACAGCCCGGAGTGTTGCATCCAACACTGACATCCTTAGTATTGTCCTCAAGACAACTGGCGGTGCCGTACCGGCATCTCAGATAGTCTGATACACGTCGGAACTATAACTCAGATAAATAGGCCACTGGAGAATAAATCACCCAGGTCAGAGGTCAATATATATCACGACTTTATCATCACAGATTTATAACGGTTCCACATACTCATGTGTCAATATCACAGATACACAATTGTTCAACCATGCTCATAAGCCAATATATCAAATATCTCAAAACAGGTTTGTTAACCATTCATACAGAAACAAAATATGACCGAATAAACAAGATAATTGAGGTCAACTGAAATTCAGAAACAAACCAAGCAGACGAAACAATCAGATATCAGTGTCAATCAATTTTATCATATGTATTATATATCAAATCAAAGGATTAGGTAGCAAATCCTATAATTCTTGACACTGTAAAAAAGGAGTAGGGTAGGATTGTAGGGTACGATTCCTACCTCAATCGCTGTTATCCTGAATTCTTTTGAAAAGCCAGTAAGTTGTATATCAAACAATGCAAGCCGATTATTGGATCAACCACTCTGTAACATGAATTTGTACATGAACTCTATCAATAAACATTCTAATTTGAAAACCAAAACTACCAACAGGTAGAACATAACCCTAAACCTAGAGAACCAGTCTTAGATCATATGAACTAGACCTAAAGCCTACTGAACCGAACACAATTGCACTGAACCGATCAAATTAACCTTGAACCAAGTTAAACTGAGACTTCTAACTTAAATTACACAAAATATAAAACTCATATAAAGCTATATAGACTACCATTAGATAGAAAATTTCATAAGCTTTCCAACGGCTATCTGAACCGGCCCGGATTCAACCGAATCAGGGTCGAACCGGTCAGAATTCAAGAACTGAACTGAATTTGAAATTGAACCGCCAATACTGTTGAACCGGTTCAATTCAATTCTAACCTAGCTGGTCCGGGTTTATTTCCAAATAAACCGGACGAAACCCTAAAATCAAAATGAATCGTTCGTCGCCCGCGTCGCCCAACCGCCGTCGGGCAAGGCCGCCAGACTTGCGTCTGCTGCTTGCGCCGGCGAGTTCGCGAGAGTGCGTCGAACATCGGATCGACTCCAAATTTGTTCACAAGACTTTTAACAATGAAAACGAAGCCCCTTGACGAGCTGCGGCGAGATTTCAACTCCCGGTCGAAGCTCTCGAAATAGACGAAAGTATCGACGGTGGCGCCGCCGCCGTCGATACACAAAACTTAACCAAAAACCGATCAGAACTTCACGGAAACTTCTGGAAAGGAAGGATACCTTGCTACGACGCTGTATCGTAGCCCAGAACATAGAGATCGTGTCGGATAAAGGTGCTAGAAGGCTGGATCACATGGTGGCGCCGCTCGAACTCCGGCGAAGGTTTCGAGTGCTATTTTCTCCCTCCTGGCGGCGCTTCAAGGCTTGAAGATGCTCAAGGTTTTGATTCGCCTTAACGAGAGGCGAAGCCCTCTAATATAGAGGCATGAAGCATCCCAAAATAGCAAAAACGCCGCTGCCGACTCGTTCGCCGACCTTCGCCGAAAAGACGCCAAGTCGACTCTGTCCACAATTAAAAATTAAACGTAAATCAAGTAAACAAAATCCGATATTATATTATACTATCAAACGGTCTCGGAAACGAATGCGAGACGCGGGTTCGAATCCCCGCGGACGCGTTTTTCGGTTTTGAAATAAATTCAAATCAAATACGAGTTAACTAAAAGAAGCATGGTTTAATATTAGAAACGAGGACTTAGCCTGGTGGTTGGGCTGCGTCCTAATTACACACGCATCGCGGGTTCGATTCCCAGCCAATGCATTTAACGTTTTTTAATTATTTTTAACCCTTTAAAATTCCAAAAAAATCCCAGAAAATTATAAAAATTCAAAAATATAAATTCTTAATTAAATTTTATAAAATTAAGGTTATAACAATATACACACACATATATATATATATATATATATATATATATATGTATACATATATACATATGTATATATCTATATATGTATACATATATACATATGTATATATCTATATATGTATACATATATACATATGTATATATCTATATATGTATACATATATACATATGTATATATCTATATATGTATACATATATACATATGTATATATGTATATATATTATGTAGAGTGACAATTAATTGTTCTCCTGTGGGAATATGGAAATTGTATCCCTAAGTCGCCTTAGGATACACTACTTACAATTTTCAAATCTTGGTTCTACCCCACTAGAATTCAGATGTATGATCCAAAGTCTCACATCTCTAGATCCTGTTGTCATCTCATCTCCCAATCTAGGAGATACATTTTAGATGGAATATAGTTCAATGTCGATAAAAGCTATCTTGTTGCACTAACTCAAAAGAGGTATATGACTCATCACTTATTGAATCTTGCCCAACAACATTTAATTTCTCAATCTAGACTCACCATCACACTGAGGTGTTCTAGGAAGGATGGGATATGAGTAAACCTTACACTCAGTATGATAGTCATTTTTGGCTCAAGTACTCTTCATCCCGACTAAAGAGTTCTTATGAATTTAATAAGCTAAGGGAGCTTCAAAGCAGACTACTAAAAGGCAAAGTATGTTAACACTTTAGGGAAGCAGTTTGAATAGGGGGAGTTCTTTAC
>JANTFE010023191.1:35602-57098 GCA_027562315.1 Costus pulverulentus | reverse complement strand
GTTTTAAGTTGATCATATATTCATGCCACATGCGATCCACATGAAACCTAAAGTTTCCGCCCATGCAAAACTCGAAAAGTGCATGCGTTTAGGGTTTCACCCCCCTTTTAGTTTATCAAGTGAATTATATCTTGACCATAACAAAAATAGATTGATGAATCTTTAATCACATCTAGTCATAAATATTAAGATGAATGAACCCCTAGTCCCGATTCTCTCATTCTGATTTTCTCCAATCACCGTTCGATTGCTATTTTCATGATTCTCGATTCGCTTAGCTAGTGAAAACTCAATTAGTCAGTACTTAACAACGAGGTCTCTGTGGTTCGATATCTTAAATATTACTTCGAGTATTCATACACTTATGGAGTACAACAGGCGCACATGGTTGGTCAAACCCTAGAAGGAGTCTTGGGTTTGCGAGCTAACCCAGAGGATCATTAGGGCTGGCTAAACTATGAGGTGCACTTAGGGTTTCCTAGTGGTGCCTTTAGGGTTTGTGAGCTGACCCTTTGAGCTGAAGACATAGGTGATACACCTAGGGTTTGGAGCAGAGCCTTAGCAGACTCAGGGCTAGAGCTGACGACTTAGTGGCATGGGTGATGGCTAGGTGCCTTGGAGTTGATAGGTGATTAGTCTAGGTCTAGGGGCTTGTTGCCCAGGTTTCGACAATAACCATGTCATGTATAGTTTATGTTCATTATAGCATGCCTGCATTGTTTTATTTTTCATGCTACTCACTATAGGACTACATGCCTATATTATTAGATGAAAGATAAATTAAGTGGTGAGACCACAAAAGCCCTCATGTAATATCAAATCTATTGTTTGCCTTTTGATGTGTAGCCCTCGTCAAACTATCGATCAATGGTGCTATGCATTGTTTCTCACCCTAGAGGAACACACCCATTTATCTTTAGGAGGTGTGTGGTGACAATGATTTTCCTAGTCTAGTTAAAATCTTGGACACACATTTGCAAGAGAATCGTTGGCCCTCAGAATAACAATCTGGTTAGACTTGACTAGATTTTTCATATGTGAAAGACCACATGATGAAAATTCTAGAGGCAACCTTAAGAGATTAGGGTTGTTCCAGCCCTAGCTAGGCATAGAGTGCCTGAACAGTCTTGAGAAGGAAAATTGCCAAGATGCAATTGGTTGGTGTTCCTACCTTAAGAAACATGTGTCACCTTGTGTTGTGCATCCTGCCCTAGTGGGACACAAGGTCGTATGTGAAATAAGGATCCCATCTCACTAAGGAGATCTTTTGATTTCTCGATCGAGTTTGGAGGGTTGTTGATTCGAGCAAAATAGTGGGAGCCCGATCATTTATAAAAGGCCAGATTAAATGATTGGAATATAGTACTGATCTACTTATCTTTTGTTGTAGATGACTACAAATAATAGCAAATAGTCACCACGATCTATCCTTTGTTGGTTGGAACCAACTTTGAGGACTAGTATCGCAAATTGAGGATTGTCCTCAAGCTCGAGAAAAAGCTATATATCCTTGGCCAGCCTCTTTCTAAACCTACTTCATCTATAGCCTCGGTAGCTGAGAAATATATTTTTGATAAGAATCAAAAAGGATGCTTCATAGGTAGCTTGTATAATGCTAGCAAACATTTCGCCTGAGTTGCGAAGGCAACATGTTACACCCTGCATTTAAAACTAAAATTAAAGAATCTACTATGACTTAATAAACTAGGAACAACAATATAAGATTGACTGCTGCAAAATCTTTTTACAATACTTTACATGAGAGTACACCTTTATACAATTAGATCTCAGCAAATAACTTTTAGTACAAGAATCACAATTCTTCAAGAATAAGCCATCACCCAATACTTTCAATCCATGCCTTGATTTTCTTAGTCCAAACCAGTATATGCAAAATCAACCAGACTCAGCAAAATATTGCTGAGCAAGCCTCTCCCCAAAAGAAAGGGTAGTCCCTTAGATTCAAAGGAGGGAATACTAGCAAGAAGCATGAACAATAAAACTGTAACAACTGAATGCTGAAAACTATAAACTGAAAGCTAGGAAATAAAACTAGAATCTGAAACTAAATACTGGGAACAGAAAACTATAATGCAATTAGATAAACTGATGCAATTGGGTTATCTGTGTCAAATATGAAAACTAATACCATGCATAAATCAACTGTGAGCAATACCTACTGGCTTGTGGGGTCGTCACCCCGAATACGCATGATAAGGTGTATCACACCTTACATGGTGAACACACGTGCTACCATACGTCACGAATCCCGGTGTATGCTAACTTGGGACCCCGATCTGTCCATAGAGTGGATACTACTGGGTATGTGCTCAATATAAACATATAACTGTCCACACACGTGGATACTAGAAAACTGGTTATGCTGTCCACAACGTGGATACTGAAACATGCTTTGACACATACTTGACTGGTATATAGAAACTGAAAACTGAAATAACCATAATACCACAATAATACCACTAGCAAATCATCGATATGCTCAAGATACTATACTACATGAGTCAACGGAAACAAGGATAACAACTTTTATTTACAGAAATCTGGTTTGAGGTCTAACGTTTTCAAAAGCCAAGTAAACCGGTATCAAACGATGCAAGCCAAACAATGGTTCAATCACTCTGAAACATAGATTTGTACATGAACTTCATCAAATAAGATTCAAACATGAAAACATAGACCACCAACAGATAGAAAATGTCCCAAAACCTAGGGAACCAACCTTGGACCAAGTGAACTGGACACAAAACCCACTGAACCGCTCAGGATTGCAGTGAACCGGTCAAATTCACCCTGAACCAAGCCAAACCGAGACTTGAAATCAAAATTACACAAAATACACAAAACATCGAGGGACACACTAGGTACCATTGGATAGGAAATTTTACCAGCTTTCTAACGACCACCTGAACCGGCCCAGATTCGACTGAATCGAGGTTGAACCGGTCCAAATTCAATAACTGGGCCGAAATTGAAATTGAACCGCTCAATCTGTTGAGCCAGTCCAAATTAACTCCAAAACTCAGCAAATTGGGTTTATTTCCAATAAACCAGACTCAAACCCTAAATCAACCCGAACCAACCGCTCGCCTGCGCCGCCCGATCGCCGCCATGCAAGGTGGCCGGACTTACATCCATCGCTTGGCCGGTGAGCTCCTGAGAGCGCGTCGAGCATCGGTTCGCATCCAGACTTTACCAGTAGACATCTGGCGATGAAGCGAAGCTTCTGCGGTGGCTTCGGTGAGTTATCGACGCACGACCGAAGCTTCCGCAACCACCAAAACTATCGACAGTGGCGTCGCTGCCGATGACACACAAAACAACACGAAAACTCCACAGAACTTCGCCAAAACATTTGGAAAACACTCTTACCTCGCTACGAAGCTATATCGTAGCCCTGGAACAGAAAACAGAGCTAAAGGAGGTGCCAGAAAAATGAAGCGCGAGGCTGCACCGGCGACTGGTTTGAGCTCGAAATCTCCCTCCTAACAGCGCATTGAGGCTCGAAGATCGGCTAGGGTTCAATTCGCCTCCAAATGAGTCGAAGCCCTCTAAAATAGAGATCCGACGCAGCCAAAAATAGCTGGTCACCTCCGAATACTCGGTCGCTAAAAAACACGGGGAAGACGACAATTCAACTCGTCGCCCTAAAATAAAACCAAAATCGAATCAAAACAATTGGGCGCAGTTCTACTATCAAAACACAACTTAGCCCAATGGTCAGGTTGGGCCGAAAAATCTAACGTGTCGCTGATGACACCAAAATTCATAGTATATTTTGTGTCACTTCATGTGTCTTTTTGTGTCATATTTATGCTCTTTTGCTTGTTTTTTAGCCTTATTTATCAAATATTGCAGAATCTACACTATTTCTTGTTTTTGATCATTTTCAGGTTAAAAGTGCCATATTTTGATGGATTTTGGAAGATTTGAGCACACCAATGGATTCCAGACGTCGAAACAAAGCTACCCATCAATTTTCATGAAATTTGGAGCCAAATTGCAAAAATACGGCACTACCGTATTTTCTGGACAAACTACCATGGTACCGTATTTTTGGACGACTCAAATCAGAGATTTTGGGCAAAATACGACACTACCGTATTTTTGGGACAAAATCTCACGACACCGCATTTTTGGAGGATTTTATACAGAAAATTTCAGAATTCTGGGTAAAAATACGGCACTGCCGTCTTTTACAGTAAAACTTTCATGGTACCGTATTGTGGGCCGTTTTTCGCGAGTTTTTTGGGTCCGAATCTTGCGCGGACCATAACGTTTGATCCAGAGCTCCAAATTGAGATTCGAAAGATGCTGCGGACTCATCTTTAAGAGGAGAAGACGTATGAATAGAAAGCCCTAATTTTTATCACCAACTGAGGGACTAATTGCCAGAGAGGCGGTTAGGGTTTGTCCTCACGCCGAGAGGCGTAGAGGACATCTCAGACAGTGATTTTTACACCGAAGCTTCGTCTGGAGTAGGAGAGCATGCCCCAGAAGTTTTAGAGTGTTTGGAGTCTGATCGAGGGAGAAATCATCAAAATAGTGGTGATAGTACTGTTCACACGCGAAATGATGGGTTGTATTTCAATTACAACTCTGTTTTGTAACTTTCCTTCCCCTTTTTCGCTTTCTAATCCTCTGAAATTATGGTTTGTTGTAATCCTTTCACCATGAAAGCTTAGATCTTTTTAAGGGACATGGGGTGTAATCCCCTTAGTTTGTTAATGACTAGAAAACATTGATTTTTGTCAAGTTTAATTTTAATATGATAATTTTACTTTTGTGATTGATTGTTCTTTAATTATCTTTAGTTTTATAAATATCAGCATGTTTTAGAGCTTTGCGAAATAGACCGAGAGGTTGATTGTGAAATTCGGAACCCTAGAAATCATTGAGTTTAGAACTTATCGTAAGAGATTAGGTTTGTTCTTCGAATTTTGATTTTTAGTGAATTTATTGCCATGTTGATAATTTGAATCTAGGGTTGAGTTATTTTGTTAGACTTGATTTGATCTTGCACGAGAGTGAGGATCGAGTCATCGGAAAACCATAAGTAAAACCTGTGTTGAGTTTCAGGATGCACGAGAGTGATCTTTGAGATTCCACTTGAGATGATTGACTTAGAACTCGGATGCACGAGAGTGATCCTTGAGTTCTTTGTTCAATGATTTACTTATTTTCAGCATTGGATAGATCTTGCACGAGAGTAAGGATTAGTCCTTTGTATGATTGTCTGCGCGAGAGCGAGATGATCCTTTTATAAAGTAAATTAGGTCTTTATCATAATAAGATTTGACTGATGACCTTTTATTCTTATCTAGTCATTGAAATTAAGGTGGATGAAAGCCTAGTCCCATGTTTATCTCTCTGATCATCTTTTAGCATACTTTTCTGCATATTTACTTTCATCCCATTCGGTTTGCTTAGTTAGTGAGAAAACATCTATTTGGTACTTAACACGTAGGTCTCTGTGGTTCGATATCTATTTTACTACTTCGAGTATCCGTGCACTTGCGGACACAACAGTCGCGAGTTTGAACCCCTGCAAGCGCAAACCTTAGTTTTTTAAACAAAATATATTTTTTTAAAACCTTTTAAAAATTAGGAAAAAATTCCAAAAAAATCTCCAAAAATCCAAAATACAAATTCTGATTTTCTAAAATTATTTTTCAAAAACTTGGGATATAACATTCTACCCCTCTTAAAAGAATTTGGTCCTCCAAATTTACCGAAAACACAGACAACTTTAAAAGTTGCGAAGGTACTAAAAATCCAAGAAACTTTTCAACTTACCAATGACACTTGAGATCAAAAACCGAAAGAATCATGCACTTAATCCAAAACATGCTTAAACAAAATAATGAACAAAATCAAACTTAATCAAAAGCAACACTCACCAACAAAAGCAGAGTGATCAGCAGATCACAAACATGAACAGAAGTGGTCAGCAACCACAAACATAAACAATGTTCTAGACTGGTCGGACTATAAAATCCTCAACTTAGACTAGCACAATCTTGTAATCAATCTTTCTTGTTTTCTCAATCTTTAGACCACAAAGCTTATCACCTTAATCTTTAATCATAAACCTGAAACTTGAAACCATGAACTTTGAACTGTGGACCTTATGATTTAATCTCACAAATCTTGTGTCCTTGCTATAATCCATCAATCAACTTAAGTTATTCCTCAAAGGCAAATCATAATCCTTAGCAGTCTCCTTATTACTAAAAGTTAACCTAGGATCTTAAGTTCAAGTTTAGGTTTTCCCTAAGCCTTAAACTATTCCTTTGATACCAAATTGTTACCCCCTGCTTTTAAAACTAAAACAAAAGAATCTACTATGACTTAATAAACTAGGAACAACAATATAAGATTGACTACTGCAAAATCTTTTTACAATACTTTACATCAGAGTACACTTTTATACACTTAGATCTCAGCAAATAACTTTTTGTACAAGAATCACAATTCTTCAAGAATAAGCCATCACCCAATACTTTCAATCGATGCCTTGATTTTCTAAGTCCAAACCAGTATATGCAAAATCAACCAGACTCAGCAAAACATTGCTGATCAAGCCTCTCCCCAAAAGAAAGGGTAGTCCCTTAGATTCAAAGGAGGGAATACTAGCAAGAAGCATGAACAATAAAACTGTAACAACTGAATGCTGAAAACTGTAAACTGAAAGCTAGGAAATAAAACTAGAATCTGAAACTAAATACTGGGAACTGAAAACTATAATGCAATTAGGTAAACTAATGCAATTGGGTTATCTGTGTCAAATATGAAAACTAATACCATGCATAAATCAACTGTGAGCAATACCTACTGGCTTGTGGGGTCGTCACCCCGAATACGCATGATAAGGTGTATCACACCTTACATGGTGAACACACGTGCTACCATACGTCACGAATCCCGGTGTATGCTAACTTGGGACCCCAATCTGTCCATAGAGTGGATACTACTGGGTATGTGCTCAAAAAAAACATATAACTGTCCACACACGTGGATACTAGAAAACTGGTTATGCTATCCACAACGTGGATACTGAAACATCCTTGACACATACTTGACTGGTATATAGAAACTGAAAACTGAAATAACCATAATACCACAATAATACCACTAGCAAATCATCGATATGCTCAAGATACTATACTACAGAAATCAACGGAAACAAGGATAACAACTTTTATTTACAGAAATCTGGTTTGAGGTCTAACGTTTTCAAAAGCCAAGTAAACCGGTATCAAACGATGCAAGCCAAACAATGGTTCAATCACTTTGAAACATAGATTTGTACATGAACTTCATCAAATAAGATTCAAACATGAAAACAAAGACCACCAGCAGATAGAAAACGTCCCAAAACCTAGGGAACCAACCTTGGACCAAGTGAACCGGACATAGAACCCACTGAACCGCTCAAGATTGCAGTGAACCAGTCAAATTCACCTTGAACCAAGCCAAACCGAGACTTGAAACCGAAATTACACAAAATACACAAAACATCGAGGGACACACTAGGTACCATTGGATAGGAAATTTTACCAGCTTTCTAATGACCACTTGAACCGGCCCAGATTCGACTGAATCAAGGTTGAACCAGTCCGAATTCAATAACTGGGCTGAAATTGAAATTTAACCGCTCAATCTATTGAGCCAGTCCAAAACAACTCCAAAACTCAGCGAATTGGGTTTATTTCCAATAAACTGGACTCAAACCCTAAATCAACCCGAACCAGCCGCTCGCTCGCGCCGCCCGAACGCCGCCGTGCAAGGTGGCCGGACTTACATCCGTCGCTTGCGCCGGAGAGCTCTTGAGAGCATGTCGAGCGTCGGTTCGCATCTAGACTTTACCAGTAGACATCTGGCGACGAAGCAAAGCTTCTGCGGTGGCTTTGGTGAGTTACTGATGCACATCCGAAGCTTCCGCAGCCGCCGAAACTATCGACGATGGCGTTGCCGCTGACGACACACAAAACAACACTAAAACTCCACAGAACTTTGCCAAAACATTTGGAAAATACTCTTACCTCGCTACGAAGCTATATCGTAGCCCTGGAATAGAAAATGCGAGCTGAAGGAGGCGCCAGAAAACTGAAGCGCGAGGCTGTGCCGACGACTGGTATGAGCTCGAAATGTCCCTCCTGACGGCGCGTCGAGGCTCGAAGATCAGCTAGGGTTCGATTCGCCTCCAAACGAGTTGAAGCCCTCTAAAATAGAGATTAGACGCGACCAAAAAGAGCTGGTCGCCGCCGAAGACTCAGTCGCTGAAAAACACAGGGAAGACGACGATTCAACTCGTCACCCTAAAATAAAACCAAAACCGAATCAAAACAAATGGGCGCGGTTCTACTATCAAAACACAACTTAGCCCAATGTTTGGGCTGGGCCAAAAAATCCAGCGCGTCGCGAGTTCGAACCCCCGCGAGTGCAAACCCTTAGTTTTTTAAACAAAATCTATTTTTTAAAACCTTTTAAAAATTAGGGAAAAATTCCAGAAAAATCTCCAAAAATCCAAAATACAAATTCTGATTTTCTAAAATTATTTTGCTAAAACTTGGGATATAACACAACATGAAGTGCAGAATGAGTTCAAGATTTTAATAATTTGAAGCAGCTCTTCGAGGGACAAGCTAGAACAGAAAGCTGTGACACATCTAAAGTAGTCCCTCAATGCAAAGGTAAGCCTAAGAGTTTGACCAAAGCATTGAGAAAGAAGATGAAAAGGGTGAAGGAGGTTAGGTGCTTGAGAAAGGACTGCAAGCAGCCTCAGAATGAGGAGAAGAGAAGTATTCATTCGTCTTTTGGCACAGGTAATTATGTTACCGAAGTCAAATCATCTATTTGTAACCCATGGGTATTTTATACTGCATGATGGGACTGATATTTGCAAAAATATGCAAATACTCAGCAGAAATAAGACGAGTATGACAAAGAGAGACTGACCTATGAGTTGGAGCACAGGTTGCTGACATTGTTGTAGGAGTTCACTCTTTCTAGGGTTAAGACTTATATTAGAACTAGGATTATTTTCATTGCAACCATGTACTTTTATTTTCCTGCCTGGGGTGGAAAGGACATTTTTGGAATAATAGAACATTTGTTCTATTAATTTGCAAACATGTTTTAGTGCATCATGCAATGAATTTATGGAAAGTTCTATGCAGAACATAAGTATTATATGGGTTAAATAAGTAGTTATGTACACATCTTTGGCACTATTATTTAGGCTTTATAAACAAGTATCTAATCCATTGACTCTATGCAAATGGATTCTTGGATTCAATCTCCGTAGAGGAGAATGAGACATCTGAACCTCTTTCGGGAGTTTGATTCGTGCAAGCCTTGTTTATTAAGAAAAACAATAGATATACTCTTCACCTTTCAGAGGCGGAAGAGCAGGAGACTTATTGGATGTCATGTACTATGGTGTATGTGAATAGATCTAATAAATCAACAAGAGATAGAGTACAAGTACTTCATAGACATATCTATGAGACTTAAATGAAGTAAGGAAACCAGCTTGATAGATCTATAAAGGCTTTTCAATTTGTTGGAAAGGATTTGAGCCAGAGTTAAGTGACTACCTAGATGAGTATGAGATTTTCTCATAGCTCACTCCTTCTAGAACACCTCATTGGGAGGATGTTTCTTATTAGAGAAATTGAGTCCTACTTGGCATTATTCGATATAAGATGAGTCATGTAAATTCATCTCATCTAGGGCTATTGCAAAAGAAATAGATTTTCTAAACACTAAAAGATGCTCCATCTATGTGTGAATCCAGGGCTCCATATGGGTTATGGATAGGGAGAAGACCTAATCGATTATCAGGATCTAGTGATGTAGGACTTTTTAAGTCATACATCTGAGTTCTACTATGCTAGAACCAAGATTTGATAAGTATGTGTGTGGGGGTATCCTAAGGAAACTTAGGCATACTACTTCCACGTTCCCATAAGAAAATGAATCATTGTCGCTCAAAGTGCCATTTTTCTTAGGAAAGTTTTTCTCTTGAAAAAGGCTAGTGGGAGGAAATTTGACTTGAATATGGTCTAAGGTCAACACTTGACACAAATGGTCAAAGATAGAATTTGAGCCACTTATATAGGCTGTGGGCAACCTGAGGCTCAGAACACATAGGCTATATAGGTTAAATGGATTCATCATGGTTTGAGTTATGGTTAACTCCTAACTCAACACAAAGAATTTTCATCCAATTGTATGTTGCATGAGTTCAGTTGGAGCTTGATGACATCTCTGATCTTGTATGTGGGGGACATACTGATCATCAAAAACGACATCCCGATCCTTCACCTAGTGAAGAGATGGTTGGGAAGTGTTTCGTGATGAATGACTTAAGGGACACCTCTTATGGATTTTGTGTGAGGATTTTTAAAAAAATTCCATAACCCTAAGTCAGATTGCATACATTGACATTGGAGAGGTTTTTCCATGGGAAATTCCTTTTAGAGAGGCATGATCTTAGTCTCTCCAAGATATGTGTGTTGGTGTATATGCCCTAGGACCTAGTATTAGTCCATTATTGTACTACTTGACTTTTATACTTATATATCATTTTGGCATTGTCATTATCTATGTTTGTCTACATTTGCGATTATGTACTTACATGATAATATCCCTAGAGACAGATTGGATCAGTGCTCAAATGATTGTCCCCAGTCAATGTACCTGAGTAGATATGTGACAGCTCTGGTATTTGTGAGATTGGTATATGTGCTGGTTTGGCACTAGGTGCTAGTGCAGACATATGGGCATATCAGTGATAGATATGCTGGATTGACCCATTGTGAGGCAATGGCTTAGTGTCATGAGTTACCCTCACAAGTGATAGGAGATGCATTGATCCTTAGACTTGAGGTCATCGACTCTTCTGTATGATTAGGGACATGCTTTGATGCAACCTAACACCTTGCTGTAATTGGGAGGTTATAACAATTGTCATTTAGTATGTCACGACTCATATTTGAAGATCAATGTACAAACAAAAGGATTTGCTCCTTCCTAAGGGAAGCTTGATATCCATAGAGCTCCTCTATGGTTCTATGACTGAAAGTGTATGGCCATACTCAGGTGAAAACTTGATTTAGTCATAACCATGTGATTGGATGATAACAAGTGATGACACACTTGTCCAATCGGATATCCGTTCGGCAAAGGGACTGTAATGTATCTGTACCTAGTCATGATGATGGGGATATCGATGTCGATATCCATTCCAATGACCTGGGTAGCAGCGATGCACTGCTAGGTGCCACTCACTGCTTGTGGTGACCTTTGGTTAGCACTGCCAGCGTCAGAGGAACCTACAAGGTTGCACACCAAGATACTCGAGTTCTCGTATTGATCGGGAAGCCTTATGATCGAGTTATTGGATAACTCGAATCTATTTAGGAGAATTCATTAGCGCCAATGGGCCTGATGAGATGGAAGAATGTTATTGGAGCCAAACTTCATTTTGGCAGGTTGACCCGTATTTAACCATGGTTGGTCACATTTGGATTAGGGTTGCATTGGATTGGATCCAATGGCTTAATCAACCTATGTAATGAAGTTTGGGCTTGCTCATTACCCAATGAGGCCCAATAACAAGTTGTCATGAAGAAGTAATGGGCTAAAAGGGTATAATGGGGAGAAATCATCCCCATTGGTGCCTAAGGGGTATAATAGGGTGAAGGAGGCGCCTAATGCTTCATTAGGAAGCAATTGGCGCCTAGCCCTTCAACCTTTGATGGTATGCTTGCCTCTAAGGCAAGTCTTGGGGCTGATATGGCTTGAGAGCTTCTATGGAAACTCTTGGGGCGCATATGGACTAGTGGGAGAGGTTTATGGTAAAGTCTTGGAAACTTTCCTTACCTCAAACCTGTTGTAGTCCGCAAGTGCACGGATGCTCGAAGTAATATTTAAGATATCGAACCACAGAGACCTATGTGTTAAGTACCAAATAATTGTTTTCTCACTAGCTAAGCAAATCGAATATGATGAAAGCACAAACGGAAAGTAAACTAAATATCTAAGAGAGAAACTGAGACTAGGGGTTCATCCACCTTATTTCTAATGACTAGAAGGAAATAAAGGTTGTCAGTCAAATTTCATTACGATAAAGATTTAATTTACTTCATAAAAGGATCATCTCGCTCTCGCGTAGACAATCATACAAAGGACCAATCCTCACTCTCGTGCAAGATCTATCCAATGCTGAAAATAAGTAAATCATTGAACAAAAAACTCAAGGATCACTCTCGTGCATTCGAATTCTAAGTCAAACATCTCATGTGGAAACTCAAGGATTACTCTCGTGCATCCTGAAACTTATCACAAGTTCTACTTAAGATTTTCCAACGTTCCGATCCTCACTCTCGTGCAGGATCTTCACGTCTAACACATTAACTCAATCCAAAGAATTAGAAAATCAACATGGCAATAAAGTCACTAAAAATCAGAATTCAAAGAACAAACCTAATCTCTTACGATAAGTTCCAAACTCGATGATTTTTAGGGTTCCAAATTTCACAATCAACCTCTTGGTCTATTTCGCAAAATTCTAAAACATGCTGATGTTTATAAAACTAAGGAGAATTAAAGGAAAGTCATCACATAAGCAGAATTATCATAACAAAATTATCATGACAAAAATAATCAATGTCTAGTCATTAAGAAATTAAGGGAATTACACCCCCATGTCCCATAAGAAATCTAAGCTAACATGGTGAAAAGATTACAATAAACCATAGTTTTAAATGATCAGAATCGAAAAAGGGAAGAAAAGTTACAAAACACGGTGCTGTAATGAAATTATAGCACCGTAATACTTGATGAACACGGTGAACAGTGGCAGCGCCCACTGTTTCATTGATTTCTCCCTCCATCAGACTCCTTTCGATCTAAAACTTTTGATGTGTGCTCTCCTACCCTAGATGAAGCTTTAGTATGAAAATCACGGCCTGAGGTGGTCTCTACGCCTCTCGGCGTGAGGCCGAACCCTAAGGACGCCTCCCTTGATTGCTCTCAGAATTCTTGATAAAAATTAGGGCTTTTACTTTGTGTGTCTTCTCCTCTTAAATACGAGTCCGTAGCATCTTTCGGATTTCAATTTGGACTTCTGGATCAAAAGATATGGTCCACGCATGATTCAGACCCGAAAAACTCATGAAATTCGACCAAAAATACAGTACCATGGGAGTTTTACCCAAAAAAAGGGCAGTGCCGTATTTTTCACAAAAATTCATAAACTTTCTGGTTGAAATCCTCCAAAAATACAGTACCATGATAGTTATTCCCAAAAATATGGTAGTGCCGTATTTTGCCCAAAATCTCTGATTAAAGTCGTCTGAAATTACGGTACCGTGGTAGTTTGTCTGGAAAATACGGTAGTGCCGTATTTTTGCTAGAAAGATCATTTTGACTTGCAATTTGACGGGTAGCTTTGTTTCAACTCTGGAATCCATTGGTGTGCTCAAATCTTCCAAAATTCATCAAAATAAGACACTTTTTATCTGAAAATGATCAAAAACAAGAAATGGTGTAGATCCCGTAATATTTGACAAATAAGGCTTAAAAACAAGCAAAAGAGCATAAATATGACACAAAAAGACACATGAAATGACACAAAATATACTATAAATTTTGGTGTCTTCAAAACTCTAATTGTCAACCCATTATCCTAGCTGCACACTTGTCATGATATAGCCCCTTTCCCAACCGCCTCTTGCTACTATATTAGTGACCCCTTGCCGCCCCTCTTGACACACTTATTCCTTGGAGGCGTGAGCAAACATCAAGGGGGCAAGGGCGACAACAAGGATTGGCGCAAGCTTCTTCCACCTTCATAACCGCAAGCCTTCTTCCTCCTTTCCTCTTGGCGCAAGGTGAAGTTGGACTTGGCGGTTTCTCCTTCTCCTCATCTTCTTCATTGGCGCATGAACCTTGGAGGTGGTGCAAGCATTGAAGAAAGAGAACAAAGGCTTGGATCTTCTTCCCGAGGCTAGCACCGAGCGAGGAAGAAGAGCTCGAGGAATCCATGTGTGTGAGACTACAGAGGGCGAACACTTGGGCGCCTACCTTGACATTGATCCTCAAGCTTGCTAAAGGTACTTTCTATCACATCGTGTCAACTCCCTCGCTTGATGATCTTCACTGGGTTTTTGGGACTAGCCTATTTCGGGGATATTCTTTCGCTGTGTAATGTAAAATGTAATGTCTATCTCTGTGAAAAATTATAAAATCTCCCAGGGGTTTCCCAACAATGTGTTCTTAACACATGATGAGAAAGAAGACATAAGTTGAGTCCCCTATGCTTTGGTAGCAAGATCGATCTTGTATTCGATGGTATATATTAGACTAGATATAGCTTATACTATAGGTGTTGGTGTATAGGCCCCAGGACCTATGGCTGGTCGGATATGTGCCACATTCATTTGTGATATATATCTTGGCATGGTCATTGTTGTGCATTTGGTACATTTACATCATATGTACATTTGCATATACAATGTCCCTAGAGATAGATTTTATCTAGTCTTAAAGGATTGTCCTTGGTCAAATATCATAGTGAATAAGGGATAGCTATGATGCACTTGAGACTGCATATGCGTTGGTTGAGCGCGGGTTGCTAACGCAGGCATATGGGTATATCACATCACTATACTCATAGGTTGTCAGCCAACCTGAGGCTCAGAGCACACAGGCTTCACATAGGTTTGGTAGGATTCATTGTGAGCCTGAAAGGTGTGGGTCACTTCTAACTTAACATGAAATCTTCATCATAGAGGATGAACCAAAATACCTATGAGGAAGTAGTAGCTGGACTGGACTCAGAGAGATGGCTTGAGGCCATGTGATTTGAAATGGATTCCATATCTGCTAACCAAACATGAGAGTTGGTTGAGCTACCTGATGGGGTAAAAACCATATGCTATAAATGGGTCTTCTAGAGGAAGATAGACATGGATGACAAGGTAGTTTACCTATAAAAGTAAACTAGTGGCAAAGGGTTTCAAGCAAGTTCATGGGGTGGACTATGATGAAATCTTCTCACCAATTGCCATGTTTAAATCCATCCAGATTACTCTTACCTTAGCTAAATATTATGATTATGAGATGGATGTTAAAACTGCTTTCCTTAATGGAAAATTCACAAAGGATGTGTATGTGACACGACTTGAGGCTTTTATCCATCCTTTTGAGGCTCTGATGTCTCTTATTTTTATGGATTTAAAGCTCTATTCTTATATGCTTTTTGGACTAAATTTCTAGCTTTTTGCTTTATTTTGGATCATTCCCCCTCTATTGTACAGAATATTCACTATTTTTAATTTTTAGTGAAACGCAGGATATTTTCCCCTTTTTCTTGAAGATCTTTGGGATATGTAGGATAATAAAAAGATTCCTCATGATGTTAGTAGGCCACATGTCAAATTTGATGTGAATCAGAGCTCTCTATAGAGAACACAGCCTGCCCATGTTCTTACACATGACCATGTTCTTCTTAGCAGAACACCACAAATTGCACCGAAGAAAGCACGGCTTGCCCGTTTTCTCATACATGGCTGTGACCATTTCATCATCAAACTTCACCGAGCAAAACACGGCCTACCTGTGTTCCCATACATGGTCATGATCTTCTCAGTAAACATCTTCTGCAAACCTTGCTGAGCAAAACACAGCTAGGCAATGATTCTGTGCACGACCGTGAAGAGCTCCGGTTGGCATCTTCAAATCTATGCCTAGGAAAGCTTGTGCTTATCTTCACGCCCGTGCACATTTTTTGTAGGCTCAACCTTTCACCGGTTTCTTGCCTGGTTTGGATAATTTCAGAGGCGGAATTTGGGGAAACTGCTACTAGGGAACATTCCTATCTGGCTAGAGAAGAGATGAAGGTATAAAAGGAAGATTTTTTTGAAGGTTTTGGGGTTGGAACTTTTCATGGGCGACTGCTAGGGCGAAAGTTGGGCTAACACTATGATTTTGGGTTTGTTTGGATGGATTTCTAGAGAGTTTTTGAGAGAAGATCTGAGATTTGTCCTCTCCTATCAATGATCTATAACTTCCCCATCTTTTGAATATATTTTCCTAGGGTTTTAATGCTTTTGATAAAGAAATCTATAGCATAAACCCTTTTTTGGGACTTGGGCATAGCTGTTGTAGTCCGCAAGTGCACAGATACTCGAAGTAATAAAAAGATATCGAACCATAGAGACCTTGTTTGCCAAGTACCGAATAATTGATTTCTATCTAGCTATGTAATCCGAATACAACGAAACAAACAATCAAAAAGTGCACGAAAAAATATCAGAGAAGAAAACTGGGACTAGGGGTTCATCCACCTTAATTTTAATGACTAGAAGGAAATAAAATATTGTCAGTCAAATTTCATTATGATAAAGATGTAATTTACTTCATAAACGAATTATCTCGCTCTCGAGCAGATAATTATACAAAGAACCAATCCTCACTCTCATGCAGGATTTATTCAATGCTGAAGATAAGTAAATTATTGACAAAGAACTCAAGGATCACTCTCGTGCATCCAAATTCTAAGTCAAATATCTCAAGAGAAACTATGTATTCTCATACCATAATTTCTCAGGTTCTACTTAAGGTTCTTCGACGATTAGATATTTAATCTCTTACAATATCAAATCAAGTCTAACACAATAACTCAATCCAAAGATCAGAAAATCAACATGGCAATAAAACTACTAAAAATCAAAATTAAGAACAATACCTAATCTCTTACGATAAGTTTTAAACTCAATGATTCTAGGGTTCCAAATTGTGCAATCAACTTCTCAGTCTATTTCACAAAATTCTAAAACATGTTGAAAATATGAGACTAAGGATAATTATAAGCAATCATCACATAAGTAGAATTATCATAACAAAATCATTCTGACGAAATTTATAATGTCTAGTCATTACGAAGTTAAGGGGATAACACCCCTATGTCCCATAAGAAAATTAAGCTAACATGATGTAAAGATTACAGTAAACCATAATTTCAGATGATTAGGATTCGAGAAGGAGAGAAAAATTACAAAATAGGGTGTAACATGCACTGGACGTGATGAACAGTGGTGGCACCCACTGTTTCATTGATTTCACCCTTGATCGGATTCCTCTCGCTCTGAAACTTCTAGCGTGTGTTATCCTCCTTCAGGCGAAGGTTCCTTTCAAATTTCATGGCCGGAGGTGGTCTGTGGGTGGAGAATCGATGAACCTTAGAGCGGCGGCGATTCTCCCAAATTCTCTGTGGATCCCTGTTAAAAATTATTCCTTCCCTTTCGAAAATGTTTCCCTGCTAATGCTCAGCATTCCCCTTCTTTCAGATCTTCAATTCGTGCCCTAAAGCCTAAGAAATCGTGAATTTAAATTTTTGGCAGAAGAATTGGGCATCTGGGTGAAAATTACGGCACCGTGATGGAAATTACGGTAGTACTGTAATTGCTGCGAGAACTTTTGTATGGAATCCGTTCCGAATTACGGCATCGTAAAGTATATTACGGTAGTGCCGTAATTGCCTCTGAAATCTCTGTAGTCTTAGTAAGAAATTGGTCTGAAATTACGGTACCGTGAATAATTTTATGGCACTGCTGTAATTTGCCAAAAAAATTCTAGAATTAAGCTACCGTGAAAATCGTTATAGTAGTGCCATAATTGCTAATTACGGCCGTAAAAATCATTACGGCACTGTCGTAATTTCTCTAGAAAATTTGGTTTGACTTAAAATTTGATGTGTAGTCTCCTCTTGATGATAAGAATCTGCCCATGTGTTGGATTTGCTTGAAAACCCATCAAAACGATGCCTTTTTGCCTGAAATTGATCAAAAACTAAGAAAAGTGTAGATTCCAAAATATTTGATAAAAAAGGCATAAAATAAGCAAAGGAGCATGAATATGACTTAAGAGGATGATGGAATAAGCAAGAAATATGCTACGAAATTTAGAGTCATCAAACACATAGGGCTCAAACTTTAATTGACCTCAAGCAAATAAAGAAATCAACACCGATTATAGAAAATAAACTTTCATATGACGAATAAATTTCTAAAATATAATCATCCATGGAAAATTTCATCGATCTCACACAAAATTTCAAATAAACAAATCGTCCTCTGAACTTAATCTTTAAGACTCAAAATCTCAATCGAATAAAATTTCGCAATGTGCATAGAATTTCAATCTCATGAATAAATCTTGTTTTGGATTTTCATCCAATATGTCTTTGTTTATAGGAATAGGATCTCCAAATCTTTTTCCACTCAAATTTTTCTTTTTACTTTTTTTTATATGTCCTTAACATTTTCTAAATCGACTACCACCCTCTTTCCGGTGATGAATTTAGAGTATGTTGGTCACATAACCAATCATAATAGAACTCATATCTCATAAGTAGGAAGAACTTTCTTGAGATAGCAGAGTCAATGTCAAAGGAACTCTCTCTTGGCATGCATCGATATAGATACATACTTTTTATTTGGAACTTCAACTCTTGTCTTAGGTACCATTGTAAACACAATGCCAAGAAGAGGAGTTATTCTCTCTCTCTCTTTTTTTTTTATGGATTTGGATTTCTTCTTCCCAAAAAATAACATAAAAGATTTTAAAGGTAGACTAGATCGATCAATTGATATCAATCCAAAAACATGTTCACATATGCTTATTTTATTCAAAGGAATTGTTTCATTTTAAGATTGCACTCATTAAACAATGTATTTACCCAAAATTTTATGCATCAATCAATGGAGAAAATTCCAATAAATAAATTATATTAGAGAAATGAATTCATCATATTAAATTTATTTCCAATTTTCAGATATTGAAATGCATGATAATTCATTAAAAATTTCAGCATGGCAAGTTGGCAACTGCTGTAATTTTCAAAAATCTCTCCTACACATCATTAACAAAGCAAATATTGTCATAATATCAGACACAAATATATCATCATTCAAACCAAAAAGATCACATCATTCACAACATCATTCAAATTATACAACTATATCGAATCAAATCTCAAAAGATCAGTACCACAATATCAAATACAACCACATCGAATCAAAATCATCCAAAATATCAATATTGAATCAAATATCAATTAAAATCCAAAGACGAGGATTTGTAGCAAGTGGACACAAGAAGTATGACATAGTCATCCTTCCTACAAGAGAATAAATCCATCATAAATCAAATAAAACTTAAGTAAGGAAGGTAGGGAAGGAGATACTCACAAAGTTCTCTACTAATCAGAATCTGTCGCCTCCTCATCTCCATCAGCTGGCGCGGCATCCATAGGATCTCCCTGAGAACCTCCTTCTCCATCACCTCTGCGCTTGAGACGAAGATAGACGTTGATCTCTTCAACATCGTCATGAATATGCACCACATAGTCAAAAATCCTCCCCACAGTGGAGGTCAGTCGATGAACATCTGCAGAAAGCGCCTGGAAGCTAGGATCTAGATGACTGTGCCACCCGCTCCGATCAGGGGCAGCACGATGTGAAGAAGATCCAGTAGCTCCCTGTGGTGGTGGATCAGCAGCTCTGGATGGTGAAGTATCAACACCCATCCCAAATGGGTCATCACCCCAAGCAGCAGGTGGTGGTGGTACAGCATCCTCAGGTGCAGGAGTAGCATAAGAAACCGCGTCAAGGGAAAGCTTCCAGTTTTCTGGGTTCTGAACAGAGGTTCTTCCCGAGTTTGGCAACATGTAAGGAGGGAAGACCGGGCTATAGAACCAAGCAGTAGGTGTCTCCATCTCTCACTATCATCCTCATCGCTATACAGGACTCAATGTCAAGGCGAGAATTGCCTCTAGCCACTTCAATACCATAGGGCTCAATCCCAAGAAAAAGAGCAATAGGAGTAAGAAATCCTCCTATCACAATTGAGCCTTTCTTGGCTCTAGCAGCCTTATCGAAGTGCTTCATGAAAAAATATGCAACATCTACAAAATATCCATGCATCATGCACCATAGAAAGAATAATTCAATGTGTCGAACCATACCATCACTGTCCCCTCGTCCGAAGACAGTATGAGCGAGGACTCGGTGTGCATATTTGACACATGGGTTGGAAATACTGGTGGCTCTGGCTGATGATGGTGAAAATCTGGTCTCAGCTGTGATCTGACTCCAGAAAACATTCTCTATAAATCCAATAGAGGCCTCAGTGCGTCACTCATTCGGTAGATGAAAAATATGCATAATCTCCCTCAATGTAAGTTTCTTCTCTTCATTTTCCATTCTGAACTTGATTTCTCCCTTTGATAGACCATTGGTATACTCATCCAAGTCCACTTCCAAGCTACTAAGCACCTAAAGAACAAGTGGCAGATAGGTTTGAGGGTCCATAGTGAAGAACCTTTTAGTGGCAATCTGATCAAACATCCAAAGCACATCTTCCTTAAGCCCTAAATGTTCCAATGCCGTCATGTCGGCATACTTTATTTTGACAATGCATCTGGTAAGAAGTTGATTGTAACGCTGCTCCTGCACATCATCCCTGAATATGATGCCATAGGGGTTAGGTGGTGGAGGTGGAGCTGAGGATTCAGCAGGAGCCTTCCCTTTTTCTCTTAAAAACAACTCTCTTCGTGGGTGCCATGAAGAATGGAAGCAAGATTTCAAAATGAGAAGGAAAAACTAAATGAATAGTGCTGTTACCAAAGGGGGCGAGCAGGGCTCTGAATCAGGCTCCCAAACTGGATTTTCGGGCTGAAATCGACCTCTCAAAGCTTCAAGGAAACTTCTTCTACCTTCTCCGAACCTCCTTGAAGTAGAAACCAGCTAGATCGAAGCTCAGATGAAGAAAAATGGGCAAGGGCGGAAATAGGTGGAAGAACATTGACTGAGCTTGATTCGAGCACAAAAATCTCAAAACCATTTAGGGGAATCGATCAGAAATTGATTAGGAAGGGTCGCCGAAGGATTTGGAAGCAAAGAATCGAGGAAAACTAAAGGTCGGCGTGATTTTGAGTGGTGAAACCCTAAGAAACGGCACTGGAACCCTAAATACGGCAGCATAATCGCATAGGGCTGGTCAAATTATGGTACCGTAAAAGAATTAAGGTAGTGCCGTAAAACACAAGAAAACCCGTGATTTGAAAAAAAAAAAGAAATTACGGTATCATAATGAAAAATATGGCATTACCGTAATTTGCATGAAAACTCAGAAACTCTCTGGTCAGAAATCGCTTGAAAATATGGTGCCGTGAAGAATTTTACGGTACTGCCGTAATTTGGTGAAAAACTCGAAAACTCTCGGGTGGAAAAAGGACCAAAATTATGGTACCGTGAGGAAAATGTTGGGGTATGCCCTTAAGGCTAAATGTTTTAGGCCTTGGGTTATTATCAGTAGCATGTACAAACTATGTATATGTTTTATAAAGGCAATTGTTGTTATTCAGATTGTTGCATTATCTGCTGCTATATGTATACTTCTG
>JANTFE010023191.1:0-34393 GCA_027562315.1 Costus pulverulentus | reverse complement strand
CATGGGAGTTAAAGAGGGAGTTAAGAAGGGGGTTACATGTTTTTTGGTTCTTACCAAATATGATAACCGAATCTTTCCTTCTAGGGCTCTCCCTCTCGGTTTTCAAAACGGCTCTCTTCCTCCTCTCGCATGCTTCTTCCTCTTGATGAAAAGAAGGACAAAAACCAAGCAAGGGTGCGCATCTCATCTCCTCACATGATCAAAGACCCCTAGTGGCTTTGCTCGCACAAGGAGCACAAGGGAGAAGCAAAACATCATCTTGTGTGTGATTCCTTTGGAGAAGAGGCATTCGCCCCTTTTTCTTCTTCCAATCCACCACTCAAACAATGGCATTGGTAATGTTTTAATTCTCCTTTCATAGTTGATCATATTACCAAGTCATGTGATTTTATTGAAACCTAGTATTTACATTGCAAAATTTTTCTAGTATGCATGTGACCTAGGTTGTCTTTTAGAAAAATACAGCACTCCCGTAAATTGCCCAAAAATATAAAGTTTCTATAAAGAAAAGACCTGAAAATACGATAGCATTAAAAACGTTATGGCGGTATCGTGTAATCATTATGGTACCATAAAAAACATTACGGCACTGCCGTAATGTCCAAAACAAATACTCAAAATTTTTGTTCAAAAATTGACCAAAAATATGGCACCGTAAAGAAATTACGGTACCGCCGTAATTTATGTAAAAACATAGAAATTGCCGTTTAACTCAGAAAATTCAATTTTTGATTCACCTACAAAGAGAAAATAAAAGTTAGTATGCAATAAAAATTATGAGAAAAATAAGAAAAACAAAAGAAAGACAAAAAGAGTGCTTGGGTTGCCTCCCAAGAAGCGCTAATTTTTGGTCATTAGCTTGACCGTTCTACACTTGGATTTGATCGTGGGTGTGTCTTCAGTCGCCATATTGATTTCTCAGTATTTTTTTCATGGCTTCTAGGAACATAAGGCTCATTTATGAAACAGAGTTCAATTTTACTCAAGAACCTTTTTCCTTTCTCAAGCAACCTTGATCTTCCTTTTCTCCTTCGTCTCTTCTTCTTCCTTGCTGCTTTCTCCTGAAATTCTTTATTCACACACTTAGATGATATGTCAGTTCCAAAATAAAAAAGATCATCAAATAAATTATGCACATCACTAACAAAATCATCAATTATATCAATGCTACAACATGATCCTGAGTGTGATGCTTTTTTCAATGAATCAGTTAAATCAAACT
Organism: Costus pulverulentus; assembly: GCA_027562315.1. NCBI lineage: Eukaryota > Viridiplantae > Streptophyta > Magnoliopsida > Zingiberales > Costaceae > Costus > Costus pulverulentus. The sequence continues at coordinate 33,171 of JANTFE010023191.1, read as the reverse complement.
CAATTGTATTATCACAAATATCAAAAGTGTGTTTTCCTTTTCTAACATCAATGACTGCACCAGCTATGGCTAAAAATGTTCTACCAAGAATAATAGGATTTTTGGAACTTTCTTCCATCTCAAGAACCACAAAATCTGCTAGTATGAAAAACTTAGCAATTTGAATTGAAACATTTTTGAAAATACCTACAGGATACTTTACCAATGAATCAGTAAGTTGCAAAGATGTTGAGGTTAATTTAAGCTCTCCAATGTCCAATTTCCTGCAAATAGATAGTGGCATTAGGTTTACACTAGCACCCAAATCACATAAGGCTCGGTCAAAAGCCATACTTCCCATAGAACAAGGTATAGAGAAACTACCTGGATCTTTTCATTTCGGTGGCAATTTTTCTGGATAATAGCACTACATTCCTCAGTTAATGCCACGGTACCATAGTCTTCTATTTTCCTCTTATTAGACAAGATCTCTTTCAAAAGTTTTGCATATGAAGGCATTTGAGATAAAGCTTCAGTGAACGGAATGTTAATGTAAAGCTTTTTCAAGACTTCAAGAAATTTGCCAAATTGTTTATCAAGTTTTGCTTGTGCTAACCTTTGGTGAAAGGGTATATGTGGCCTATAAGGGGAAGGAGAATTAGGTTTAGAATTATCTGTGTGACATGGCACATCACCTTTTGGTTTATCACCCTGGTGAGGTGGCAAACTAGTTTGAGACTGCTCATGCTCAGAAGATTTTTCCAAGTCTAATTCATTGTCAAGGTCAATATTAGGCTCTTTTTCATTATTATCAAATTTTCCTTTAGGTTTGTCTAGTTTCCTTCCACCCCTAGTGATGATAGCATTACAGTACTCCCCAGGGTTTGGTTCAGGTTTAGCAGGTAATTTTCCTGGGGTCTATAAGAAGTGCTTGCTTGTTGTGATATCTGTGTCTCTAAAATCTTATTGTGAGCAACAACACCATCTAACCTAGAGTTAATTTCCTTAGAACTCTCTGAAACTACCTCATTTTGTCTCATTTGAGCACTCATGAATTTTTCAAACATGTCCTCTAAACTAGATTTTTGGGGTTGACTCTGTTGGTACCCCCTATTTTCATTTTGTCCACTAGCATGATTGTTACTCTTCCAAGAAAAATTAAGATGGTTCCTCCAACCAGGGTTGTAGGTATTAGAGTAAGGGTCATTATTTCTACCTTGATTGTAACCCCTTACTGCATTAACTTGCTCACTACCCCGATCAACTATAACCTTACACTCTTCAGCATTGTGCCCATGATTTCCACATACATCACAAGTAACAGAAGAAACAGCAGTAGTTTGCATCTGAAAAGAATCAAAACGATTACACAAAGAATCTACCTTTTCTGCTAGAGAACACCAACCATCACCATCATTCTTATCGTGAGGAGGACGATACAACACTCCTCTCTCAGTAATCCACTGGTTGTGATTTAGCACCATCTCTTCAATCAACGCATAGGCATCTTCAACGGTCTTCTTCAGCAGTGCTCGCCCTGCAGCAGCATCAACAGTTAAGCGAGTGTTGTAAAGCAAACCATTATAGAAAGTTTGAATTAAAACCCAATCTTCTAATCCATGGTGAGGGCACTTCCGTTGTAACTCATTGAGGCACTCCCATGCTTCACTAAGTGATTCGCCATCCCTCTGTGCAAAGCCCATGATTTGGTTCCTTAATTGAATCATCTTATTGGGTGGAAAGTATTTTAGTAGGAAAGCTTTTGACAATTGCTCCCAAGTGGTGAATGCCCCAGTCGGATGAGAATGTAGCCAGGCTTTTGCTCGGTCCCTGAGGGTAAAAGGAAACAATCTTAGTCTATGGGCATCATCAGATACACCATTAATTTTTATGGTATCACAAAATTCAAGAAAAAGAGATAAGTGTTGATTGGGATTTTCCAGAGGAGATCCTCCAAATTGGTTCTATTGGATCATTGACAGGAAAGCTAGTTTAATCTCAAAGTTGTATGCATCAATTGCAGGCCTAGTTATATTGGAACGAATTCCCTGCGTGTTTGGGGCTACATAATCTCTAAGTGTCCTTCTTTCAGCCATGATTGATTATTCTTCTCTCTCTTCAGCAAACCTCAATTTCCTGAGCAATCTAAGAGTTTTATTAATTTCAGGATCAAAAGGAACTAATGGTCCTGATCTAAGATTCCTACGCATAAACAAGTAGAAGGTCAGATAAGTTCAGAATTTTTGCAGAAAATAAAAGAAACTAGAATCTATCACAGAAAATACTAAAAACAAAAACAAAAGGCTTAGTCTAGCAATACTATCAATTATATCAATATTAACAAAACCAAGGTCCCTAGCAACGGGGCCAAAAACTTGTTGTAGTCTGCAAGTGCATGGATACTCGAAGTAATAAAAAGATATCAAACCACAGAGACTTTGTTTGCCAAGTACCGAATAATCGATTTCTAACTAGCTAGGCAATCCGAATACGACGAAATAAATGATTGAAAAGTGCACGAAAAAATATCAGAGAAGAAAACTGGGACTAGGGGTTCATCCACCTTAATTTTAATGACTAGAAGGAAATAAAATATTGTCAGTCAAATTTCATAATGATAAATATGTAATTTACTTCATAAAGGAATTATCTCGCTCTTGCGCAGATAATTATACAAAGAACCAATCTTTACTCTTGTGCAGGATCTATTCAATGCCGAAGATAAGTAAATTATTGACAAAGAACTCAAGGATCACTCTCGCGCATCCGAATTCTAAGTCAAATATCTCAAGAGAAATGATGTATTCTCATACCATAATTTCTCAGGTTCTACTTAAGGTTCTCCGACAATTAGATATTTAATTTCTTACAATATCAAATCAAGTCTAACACAATAACTCAATCCAAAGATCAGAAAATCAACATGGAAATAAAACTACTAAAAATCAGAATTACGAACAATACCTAATCTCTTAGGATAAGTTCTAAACTCAATGATTCTAGGGTTCCAAATTTTGCAATCAACTTCTCAATCTATTTCACAAAATTCTAAAACATGCTGAAAATATGAGACTAAGGAGACTTATAAGCAATCATCACATAAGTAGAATTATCATAACAAAATCATCCTGACGAAATTAATAATGTTTAGTCATTAAGAAGTTAAGTGGATAATGACACGTCCCGCAAGTGCACAGTTATGTCGAAGTAATATAAAAGATGTCAAATCCCACAGGGAACAAGGTTGAGTCAGAAAGTCCAAATCCTGATAGCTAGGTGAATCGAAATTGGGTTTTGAAAACAGAAATCGAAAACAAGTAATCAACACTACGACGGTAGGAAATAAATATGAGAGAGATATCGGGACTTTGGTTTCCACCACGATGACTACTTTAATTGCACAAGGCAGATGTCGGTTATTAGGATTATTGATTTTGCATAAGAAATCTAACCCTAAGGTACAAGGTGCCCTCTCTCGAGTGTACACCCCGGTGTTCGGCTTAGATCGATCTCCTACTCTCGCGGTGGATCGTTCTAAGACGAACACAATGAGTTCTATGGCAGATTATAAAACTCTTGAGCGAAGACCAACCACTCTCGTGTCAAGGTCTCGCAAGTTTTACTAAGAGATTCCACCCTTACGATCCTTCTCTCGATATGAATCATAACGGCTAACACGTGAAAATACTCGGTCAAGGTAAAATCATGAAATAAACACTTCAAAGTAAAATATGCTCACAACACAATCCAAATAACAGAATAAAGATAAAGTTTGTGATTAAATTCGTCAACGGGTTTCAACCAAGCCCCGAAATAGGGTTTACGCTACAATCATCATTGAAACGCTCAAAAATCTCTCTTTTAACATAGGAAGATCACAAGGAAGAGTTTCTAAGGGATAGGAGAGCATAAACCGAAGCAAATCCGCAAGAATCGTGATGCTCCGATGATCAGATCTCCAAAAATCGCACCGAAATCGTGTTGTCGCCTTGTTCTTCTGCCTGTGCCACTTCATCTTATGATTCCTTGATAATTAGGGAAGAAAATTAGGGTTTTTGTGTCCTACACATTCACCTTCAAAAGGGCTTTCCATAGACACCTCATTTGCCAAATTCAGACAACAAACGGGTGAGAAATCATGGAAAAACCGAGTAAAGGTCAGTCTCGCGTGTGCCTGGATCAGAATCACGAGTGAACCCTGCCTGGTTCACCTGGCCATGATTCATTCTGTGAGGTCTGGCACAAGAAGCGCGATGAACCCCGCGGGGTTCACCTGGTCATGCTTTGCTTTGGATTATTTTCAGCCGAAAGGAATTCTAGTAAACCCTGTTGGGGTTCACCCGACCGTGAAGCTCTCTGTGAGTTCTGCTGGGTGGCGACTGGGATGGTGAACCCCGTGGGTTCACCAGGCCGTATTTTTTAGGCTAACTCCGTTTTGGTCCAAATTTGATGTGTAGCTTTATTCTCGCATAAGAAATCGTCTCATGGCCTTAGAATCTCCAAAATACGTCGAAAAAGGGTGATTTTACCTGAAATTCCACAAAAAACACCAAAAAGTGAAGATTCTGAAGATATGAAGGAAATAAGCCTATAAAGAGTATAAAAGTGTCAAAATAAGCTTAGATTTATCATGAAATGACCATCAAAATTACTACCAAAATGCAAGACATCAAAATACTCCAGACTTAAATCTTTGCTTGTCCTCAAGCAATAAAATAAGATGAAATACAAGATAGGTATAAGAACAATCGTTTGGGTTGAGGCATACATCCAAGTTAGAGAAATATTTGATAACAACCCAAAATCTAATTAGGAGAAATCAAGTAATAGTTGTTTCAAAGTGTTCAAGAGTTTCATCCCACAATTTCTAGATGCCAAACAACCTAGTAAGCAGCAAACATAGGATTCAATCAAGCCTACACATAACACTCATGCAATTCCAATCCTCCCTATTCAAATCGTTGGGGTTAACTCAATTGTTCCATCAGGGTATGATGCACTGATTATTGCAATAGATTTCAACTCGTAACCTTAGGTACCATTGCCAATTTTTCTCAATGCCAAGTAGAGGAGTCTCTTTAATGATTTCAACTTCACATCCCTTAAATTTCAACTCATGTCCTTCGGTACCACTGCCAATTTTGCGCAGTGCCAAGTAGAGAAATCTATGGGTGATATATATATATATATTTTTATATATATCAGCAGTTGAGAACACATCCTTTTTGAACGCATGTAGTGTCTCCCCAATAACAGAAAGGAATTCAAAGAATAACTAAGTGAATATGTATCTCAATATGATTCTCATGTAAGTTGCAAGCTTGAGTTGATTAAAAAATCATAGAAATGTTTGACCCACTAATGAACAACTCAAACCAATCCAAATCACAAAATTTCAAAATCATAGAATAAATGGACATGATCAAAAAGTATCTCTAACAAGGAGGTATTACTCCAGACTTAATTCTTTGATCATCCTACCCAATTATGCATTCAACTCATAAAATTTTCAAAATGGCTATCATAGGATAATTCATACACATGCAAGAAAAATTTCATACGCAACTTATATGAAAAACATACTAGCCATAACAGAGTGCGGACACAAGCAAGAAAGTAATGTCATACAGTCATGAGGTGGGGCCTGAAGATGTGGACTAGGCCCACGAATAAGATGGCATATAGGATACAATGCCAGAATATCCATCACAGAATAAAAGTATCCATCCAAACATAGCAAAGTCAGCGATCATAGTCAAATAGCCACATGCAGCAAGAAAATAGAAACCGGAGTATAGAAAGCTCACCCACTCTGAAAGTTTGCATAGTCCACTATGCAATAACATGATGTGAGAGGAGTGGATGACGATGCTGACGCTGATGGGTAGCTACCTCCGCTTGCGTGAGCGAGAGCCAGAAGCTCGAGAGCTCTTGCTCTTCCCGCGTGCGCTATAGTCGGGCTCGAACTCCTCGTCGGAAGAAATGTTCATGCGAGCTGTTGTTTCCTCGGAGAGTGGGGATAGCCGGTCGTCCATGATCGATATCTTCTCCCAGACAGAACCCATCATCTTGTGTTGTCTCTGCATGTGTGCTTCCATGGACTACCAATGCGAAGATTGGTTCTGCTAGATGTGGGTAACAGTGGTGTCCAGGTGATCAATCATCTCCCGTTGATGGAGTTGCTCTTCTTTAATTTCCTGCAATACATACATCATAGAATCGTGAGAAGAGGTGCCACCAAAAGAAAAGGCGCCAGGTGCTGGTGGTGCGGTGTCGATGGGATCTGGTTGTGCGTCCTCAACTGGCTGGATACGCCATTTTCCACGGACTCTGACTGATGTGCGCTCTGGGTTCGGCAAGGGTAAGCAGAATGGGCTCTCTTTGAATGTCATGCAATATGAATCGCCTTTGTGAATGATCAGCTTCATGGCGACACAAGACTCAATGTCGAGCCTGTTGCTTCCAGTAGCTTCCAATGTGCCGGAGGGGATGATGCCTAAGAAAACGGCCAAGGGAGTGATCAAACCGCCAATCACAATCGTTCCCTTCAAAGAATGGGCGATGCGGCTGAAATGCTTTGCTAGATAATACCCAGAGTCGACTCTGAAACTGTGTATCATGCACGAGAGATAGAATAATTTTGTCTGACGGACCATGCCGTCACGGTGGACATACTTGAGGACCAGGTTGCAAAGACTGGAGGCACGGGCCACGCGAGCGGAGTAGATGTGCTCGTTGGTAATTGCTCCCCAGAAATTCTGTTCACTGTACTCGGTGGGGACCTTGCGTGCACACGGCTCAGGAAAACCATAAATGCTGCATAACTTTGATAGATTAAGGATATGCTCGATATTACCAAGACGGAAGGACAAGCGGCCTGGGTCGTCTTCGAGAATAGGGTCTAGCTGTACTTCCAAAGAGCTCAGAAACTCCAATGTCACCCCAATATAAGTGGGGGAGTAAAGCTGCTGGAACTGCTCCCAACCCACTGCTGCATACATCATGTTTACATCCTCTAGCATCCCAAGCATATGCAACGTGCCTCTGTCTAGATATCGTGTGTTGAGCATGCGATGTTGCCGCAGCGTCTGATACCGTGGCTCTTGCCCGGTGTTCCGAAAGATGATCCCGAACTCGTTCGGGGGAGAGACATAGGGCTGTGGTCGGCTGGTAGATGTGCGCCCATGACAAGACGAAGAGGAGCCTAGCGTAGCCGAAGATGGTCAGCCAGATGGAGGTGTAGGCGTTGGCTCGTACTCCTCATCGTCGGTGGCGGACGAGTCTAAGAACGCTGGTGTCGGCCGCGCGGTCTTCTTGGCATCCATGACCTTGGTTCGTGGAGGCATGATGATGGCGAAGATCAAGAACAGCAGGGAAGCCTTGAGGAGTAGATCTGGTTGGTTTTGATGAGAGAAGATCCGGCCGGTGGTTTGAGGAAAAATGCAGGCGGTAGCGGATCGGCAGAGAAAGGAACTCGGAGAGCAGGCGACTCAGAAATCCGGTGTGAAAGATGCTTGCTAGGAATCTTAAACAGAACCTGAGAGATCACCTTTGAGTGTTGAGAGCGAGAGAAGGCGGCGCGATCTGGTTGTCTTCGTCGAAATCGGGAAGCGGTGGCGGAAAAGCTCGCAAAGTCTAGCGATGCAAAAAATTAAGGACGAAACTGAGATGAGGCCTGTCCCACTTGTAAGGAAGCCCGAATCTAACCCAGAAAGATCTCCTCTTTATTTGGAAAGAAGGAAGAGCTGCGGGATTGAAGGGATCTTGGCAAGATTTGGGGGCGGCAGCGGAAAACTTGTGCGCGTGTGCCCTAGCTTTAGGTGAACACCAGATAGAATAGGGGTGAACCCGCCCAGGTTCACCAGCCCGTGAAGTATACTGGGGTCGGGCTGATTTAATAGAAGCACGGGTGAACCCGCTGGGGTTCACCAGCCTGTGAAGCGTTCTGGATGTCTTCTGGTGTTCGAAAAGACAGGTGAACCCCGTGGGGTTCACCATGCCTGTGAAGCTCACAGGATGGTTCCTGCACAGATAGAATACTGGTGAACCCCGTGGGGTTCACCTGCCTGTGAAACGCTTTGGTCAGAAAGTCTGGGCGTGCTATATAGTGCACTTCATGAGTGAACCCCATGGGGTTCACCAAGCCGTGATTTGCACTAATTAACTCAGAAAATTCTGGAAAAATTCCCATGCACTCCAACTTCCTCCTACAACATAAAGAGGCATTAAATTAGTAGAGATCCCCTCTAGAAAACTAAAATTAAATGAAAAACAAAACAACGTTCTAAAACACTAACTAATGACAATGAAAAATTATGCATAAAAACTAAAATCAATCAAAAACTTGGGTTGCCTCCCAAGAGCACTAGGTTTAGGTCGGTTGCTCGACCATAAGAGTTTTCAAAGTTGCAAGTTCGGGAGGTCTGAAAGAGCTAGAGCTTCTTCTCTTTCGACCCGTTTATCTTCGAAGTAGTGCTTGAGGCAGTGCCCGTTAACTGTGAAACTTCTAGTTCGTTCTGTCCAAATTGTGATGGCACCATAAGGTTGAACTTTCTGATCTGTAAAAGGACCAAACCATCTCGTGTGAAGCTTTCCTGGGAATAGCTGAAGTCTTGAATTGAATAGAAGTACTTTGTCTCCTTTATGAAATTCTTTCTTTGCTATACGCTTGTCATGCCAAAACTTGGTGCGTGCTTTGTAGCTCTTGGCATCTTTAGTGGGGTTTGTCAGGGTGGGTCCCAATGGTTCCATTTCTCTTCTGTAGGGCTGAACATTTTGTGTGCCTTTTTCCACAACGTCAATACTGTAGCATGTGCCTGCAAGAGAAGGTTTTTTCAAGGTGTTAGTCAAATCAAATTGAATAACGTTGCCACAGATATTCAAAGACAGTTTCTCATTCTTCACATCCATGATAGCGCCTGCAGTGGCAAGAAAAGGTCTCCCCAAAATGATAGGGAGTCTGTCATCCTCATCAATCTCCAAAATAATGAAATCAGCAGGAATAAAGTAATCTCCTACTTTAACAGGTACGTCATCTAAAATACCAACTGGGTGACACACAGATCTATCTGCAAGCTGTATAGAAATACTAGTTGGTTGCAAATTCCCTAGGTCTAGCCTTTTACAAAGTGATAATGACATGAGTCTAATGCTTGCTCCTAGATCGCACAAAGCTCTCTAAAAGGACATCTCCCCAATCTAGCAGGGTATGAAGAAACTGCCTGGGTCTTTAAGCTTCTGAGGGAGGTTATTTTGAATGATGGCACTGCACTCCTCAGTAAGTGCAACAGTCCCTTGATCCTCTAGCTTTCTCTTATTTGATAAGATGTCATTCAGGAATTTTGCATAAGTCGGCATCTGTGAAAGAGCATCAACGAAAGGGATGTTAATATAAAGTTTCTTTAATACTTCTAAAAACTTACCAAACTGCTTGTCTAATTTAGCCTTGACAAGACTCTGTGGAAAAATAATCGGTGGCTTGTATGTAGGCGGTCCACGTAGGGCCGCTCCTCTTCAGCTGGTTCAAGTGCCATCGGTGTTACATCTGAATGCAGTTCCACAGGTCCGGTAGTCAACTCATCTATCCTGTCATCAGTCGGCATCTTTGGGTCTTCGAGTTGTTTGCCACACCGAGTGGAGATTGCATTGCAATGCTCCCTCGGGTTTACCTCTAGTTGGGATGGAAGCTTGCCTGGTGCTCTGGAAGATGAGCTAGCGTTATGGGTTAGCTGACTCTCTAGCATTTTGTTGTGTGTTTCTAGGGATTCCATCCTTGTCATCATCATCTTCATCATGTCTGTAAGTCCTTCAAGTTGCTTGCTCAGATTTGAATCATTATTGGGCCTTGGTTGTGGTGGTGCTGCATTATAGTTCCTAGCCTGAAATCCTGATAGTCTGAAATTGTTCTGTTAGGGTTGCCTAAAGTTTCCTTGTGGGGGCTGGGCTTGTTGTGGTGGAACTTGTCCAGGTTGAATTCGTTGAGTTGTCCGGTAAGAGAAATTTAGGTGGTTGCGCCACCCTGGATTGAATGTGTTAGAGTATGGATTGTTGTTCGGGTTAAAATTTTCAACAGCATTCAATTGCTCAATGTTGATCGCACCCATCTGTCCATCTCCTATCTGGCAATCTGTCCCTACATGACCTACAACTCCATAGACCTCACAAGAAATAGAGTTAGTATCCATCGAATTAACAGACCAAGAGTTAAGCTTTCTAGTCAGATTATCCACCTTAGCCGTAAGTGCAGTCAAAGAGTCAAGGTCATACTTACCTGACTTCTTGGTAGAAGTACCTCTCTCAGATGTCCATTGGTGATGGTTAATCGCCATGTCCTCGAGAAGGTTCATTGCATCCTCAACTCTCCTATTCATCAAAGCGCCTCCTACTGCAACGTCCACTGTAAGTCTTGTGTTGTAATCCAAACCGCTGTAGAACATTTGGATCAAAACCCAAGTTTCAACTCCGTGATGTGGACACATCCTTTGGAGCTCTTTAAACCTCTCCCAAGCTTCGTATAGGGATTCTCCATCCTTTTGCATGAAACTCGTTATCTGATTTCGTAATTGAATTGTCTTTGATGGAGGAAAGTACTTGGAGAGAAAGGCTTGAGAAAGCTCAGCCCATGTTCTTATCGAAGCAGTAGGTAGTGTGTGCAGCTAAGCTCTCGCTCTGTCTCTCAAAGAGAAGGGAAATAGTCGCAACCTGATAGCATCAGCAGACACACCGTTAATTTTCAACATATTGCAATATTCTAGAAAAATAGAGAGGTGCATGTTGGGGTCCTCAAGAGGAGAACCACCAAACTGGTTTTGTTACACCATAGAAAGAAGAGCAGGTTTTATTTCGAAGTTATTGCCCTCAACAACGGCCCTAGCAATTCCTGATTAAAAACCATAAGTATATGGAGCAGAATAATCATTCAATGTCCTGTTGTTGTAGTTGTTCCCCATTGGTTGTGGTACTCGGTCATTGTTTGCATCAAGCTGAATGTGCTCCATCTGATTTTCTCCTTCTGGATGGTTCATGACTTCTTTCTTCAGGATTTGATTTTGCTTCCTTCTTGTCCTGAAGGTGCGCTTGATTTCTGGATCAATGTCAAAGAATGTACTTGCCCTAGAACTTCTTTGCATAAAATGATCAGTCAAAATTATAAAGTTCTAAGACAACAAGTAAATAAAGAGAGAAAGAAAATAACAGTGCAGTAAAGAAAATCTAACCTAAGGCCTAGTCTACCAATTCTCAGAAGTATACTAATATCAACTGTTGTTCCCCGGCAATGGCGCCAAAAACTTGACATATCCCACAAGTGCACGGTTATGTTGAAGTAATATAAAAGATGGCAAATCCCACAGGGAACAAGGTTGAGTACCAGAAAGTCCAAGCCCTGATAGCTAGGCGAATCGAAATTGGGTTTTGAAAACAGAAATCGAAAACAAGTAATCAACACTATGACGATAGGAAATAAATATGAGAGAGATATCGGGACTTTGGTTTCCACCACGATGACTACTTTAATCGCACAAGGTAGATGTCAGTTATTAGGATTATTGATTTTGCACAAGGAATCTAACCCTAAGGTACAAGGTGCCCTCTCTCGAGTATACACCCCGGTGTTTGGCTTAGATCAATCTCGTACTCTCGCGGTGGATCGTTCTAAGACGAACCCAATGAGTTCTATGACAGATTATAAAACCCTCGAGCGAATACCAAGCACTCTCGTGTCGAGGTCTTGCAAGTTTTACTAAGGGATTCCACCCTTACGATCCTTCTCTCGATATGAATCGTAACGGCTAACACGTGAAAATACTCAGCCAAGGTAAAATCACAAAATAAACACTTCAAAGTAAAATATGCTCACAACACAATCCAAATAACAGAATAAAGATAAAGTTTGCAATTAAATTCATCAACGGGTTTCAACCAAGCCCCGAAATAGGGTTTACGCTACAATCATCATTGAAACGCTCAAAAATCTCTCTTTTAACATACGAAGATCACAAGGAAGAGTTTCTAAGAGATAGGAGAGGATAAACCGAAGCAAATCCGCAAGAATCATGACGCTCTGATGATCAGATCTCCAAAAATCACCCTGGAATCATGTTGTTGCCAAGTTCTTCCACCTGTGCCGCTTCGTCATGTGATTCCTCGATAATTATGGCAAGAAAATTAGGGCTTTTATATCCTACGCGTTTGCCTTCGAAAGAGCTTTCCATAGACACCACACTTGCCAAATTCGGACTCCAAACGGGTGAGAAATCATGGAAAAACCAAGTAAAGGTCGGTCTCGCGCGTGCCTGGATCAGAATCACGGGTGAATCCCGCCGGGTACACTTGGCCGTGACTCATTCTGTGAGGTCTGGCGAAAGAAGCGATGTGAACCCCACCGAGTTCACCTGGTCGTGCTTTGCTCTAGACTATTTTCGGCCGAAAGGAATTCTGGTAAACCCTGCTGGGGTTCACCTGGCCATGAAGCTCTCTGTGAGTTCTGCTGGCTGGCGACTGTGATGGTGAACCCGGCCGTATTTTTCAGGCTAACTCCGTTTTGGTCCAAATTTGACATGTAGCTTCGTTTTCGCATAAGAAATCATCTCATAGCCTTAGAATCTCCAAAATACGTCGAAAAAGGGTGATTTTACCTGAAATTCTACAAAAACACCAAAAAGTGAAGATTCTGAAGATATGAAGGAAATAAGCCTATAAAGAGTATAAAAGTGTCAAAATAAGCCTAGATTTATCATGAAATAACCATCAAAATTACTACCAAAATGCAAGGCATACGATAACACCCCCATGTCCCATAAGAAAATTAAGCTGGCATGATGGAATGATTACAGTATACCATAATTTCAGATGATCAGGATTCGAGAAGGAGAGAAAAATTACAAAACAGGATGCTGTAATGAAATTACAGCACCGTAACATGCACTGGACATGATGAACAGTGGCGGTGCCCACTATTTCGTTGATTTCTCCCACGATCGGATTCCTCTCGCTCTGAAACTTCTGGCGTGTGTTCTCCTCTTTCAGGCGAAGCTTCATTTCAAATTTTGTGGCCGGAGGTGGTCTGTGGGTGGAGAATTGATGAACCCTAGAGCGGCGGCGATTCTCTCAAATTCTTGATGGATCCCTGATAAAAATTGTTCCTTCCCTTTCAAAAACGTTTCCCTGCTAATGCTCAGTGTTCCCCTTCTTTCGGATCTTCAATTCGTTCCCAAAAGCCTAAGAAATCACAAATTTAAGTTTCTGGCGGAACAATCGGGCATCTGGATGAAAATTATGACACCGTGATGGAAATTACGGTAGTACCATAATTGCTGCGAGATCTTCTGTATGGAATCTATTCTGAATTACGACACCATAAGGTATATTATGGTAGTGTCATAATTGCCTCTGAAATCTCTGAAGTCTCGGTAAGAAATTGGTCTGAAATTATGGTACCTTGAATAATTTTACGGCACTGCCGCAATTTGCCAAAAAAAATTCCAGAATTAAGCTGCCGTGAAAATCGTTACAGTAGTGCCATAATTGCTGATTACGGCCGTAAAAATCATTATGGCACTGCCGTAATTTCTCTAGAATATTTGGTTTGACTTGAAATTTGATGTGTAGTCTCCTCTTGATGATAAGAATCTGCCCATGTGTTGGATTTGCTTGAAAACCCATCAAAACGATGCCTTTTTACCTGAAATTGATCAAAAACTAAGAAAAGTGTAGATTCTGAAATATTTGATAAAAAAGGCATAAAATAAGCAAAGGAGCATGAATATGACTCAGGAGGATGATTGAATAAGCAAGAAATATGCTATGAAATTTAGAGTCATCAATCGCCCGTTAAATAGATTTTTGGTTTAAATGTTTTATAAATCTTTGTGTTGAATATTTATGATTGCTTATTCAAACCTTGTTGTGCTTATTTCATGTAATTGGTTTGGCCGAGTTTTATACACATTTTAGATGTTACAAGAAGAACCAAGAGGTGAATCGTAACGTTTGATCCACTTTGTTTGAACTAGTAACCTTAACCACGAAAGTAGGTTGGGGTCATTCGAGGGTTTAGTGATTTATCATAGAGCTCATTGGGTCTGTCTCAAATCGAGAAGCCACGAGAGTAGGAGATCGACTTGGGTAGATACCGGATTGTGCTGATGAGAGTGGGCAATCCATACAAGTGGATAGATGGTCTTCAACAATTTTAGATTTTAGTATTTGATTGTTTAACGGTTTTATCTTTATCTTTTAGCATGGAGAAACCCGATGTCCCAATCTTTCTAGAAATGCATTTCTCCATAGTAGTTGCTAAACTTCTGAATATATTTTGTTAGTTTAATTAGAATTTCAAAACCCATTTCAATTTATCTGGAGGACAATTGCATAATAAGTCTGTACTTGACACTTAGTCCCTATGGATCGATAACTCTTATTACATTGATAGAAACCATGCACTTGCAGTAAATCTATCAGGCTCATAAAGTGTGCACGCTAAAGAGATTCATTTATGAATTGAAGCAAACCTCTCAAAGTTGGAATCACCATTTTGATGAGGCAATAAGAGATTATGACTTCATCAAGAAAGAAGAGAATGCATGTGTGTGTAAAACATTCAATAGGTGCATTGTGATCTTTCTAGTCTTGTATGTTAATGACATACTACTCATCGAAAATGACATCCCAACCCTTCATGTTGTGAAAAAATGGTTAGATAAGTGTTTTAAGATGAAGAACTTAGGTGAGGCTGCTTATATATTCGGCGTGAGGATCTATGAAAATAGATCTAAGAAGCTCATAGCCCTGAGTCAGAGTACCTATATTGAGAAAGTAGAGGTTCAACTTGGAGAATTTCAAGAATGGATTCCTACTAGTAAGGCATGGCCTAACTCTCTCTAAGAGCTAGTGTCCTTCAACATAGGTTGAGAGAGATGACATGTGTCGAGTTCCCTATGCTTTAGTAGTAGGATTGATCATGTATGTGATATTGTGTACCAGACTAGATGTGGCTTATGCCTTGAGTATAACTAGTCAATATCAATCAAATCTAGGTGTTCAACACTGGGTATAGAACATCCTTAAGTATCTCAGAAGGACTAAAGATTTATTCTTGATCTATGGAGAATACAAAGAGCTCAATGTGTAGGGCTACACTAATGCCCCATTCTAGTTTGACATAAATGATTTTAGATTGTAGTTAGGCTATGTGATCTGTCTAACTGGAGGTGTTGTGAGCTGGAAGAGCTTCAACCTATCCACAGTAGTAGATTCTACAACTAAGGCTGAGTATATTGCAATTTTTTAGGTAGCTAAAGAAGTGGATTAGAAAGTTCATTTGTGAACTTGAAATGGCTCCAAGTGCTATGGATCCTATTGGGCTCTATTGTGACAATAATGGAGTTATTGCATAGGCAAGGGAACCAAGGTCTCAATAGAAATCCAAACATATACTCAACCGTTTCCACCTGATCAGAGAGATCATTGATAGAGGTGATGTAAAGATATGCAAATTTAGCACTGAGAACAATCTAGTAGATCCACTGACCAAAGCTTTGGTGCAACAGAAGCATGACAGTCGTAATAGAGATATGAGGTTGAAGTTACTCAAAAACTAGTTTTAGTGCAAGTAGGAGATTGTTGGTGTACATACCCTAAGGACCAATTGTTTGGTCCATCCATGTACTATATTTAAAACTAAATCTTGATAATTTGCTTCCCACTAACAAAACTTTGCAAATAGTGGATCAAGATGTGAGAAGTCCGACCGATCTGTTGATTGATATGCTTGCAATAATAAGTGGATTCATAATACCTATTGTTTTATCATTATGGATATTGAAGAAGATTTAATTGCATATATTATATTTGGAAGACAATTTTTAGCCACAATATGAATTTAAGAGAAATAAGATTATGATAACAATTATGATCCTGAAATATTAAATGACATAACTTTTGTAGGATTATCTCAAAATATAAAACCCACATGATTTTATTTTTAGAGTCAAACTAATGACCTAAAAGAAAGTGCCTCAACCCAAAATTTTTATTTTAATTATAGTTTTTTTTTATTATTTTTTTAATTTTATTTTTTCATTTTCTTTTGAATCTAATCTCTAACTAATTCTTATTTATTTTTGCAGCTACAAATTTAGCACTAACTTAATATACTTGCTTCTTACCATTTGTATTATTTTTAGAGAAATTTTTAATAATTTTTATGTAGTGTGATAATCATGGATGTGATTACAACTTAAACATGTAATGGTCGGAAATCACGGACGTGAACTCGCGTCAGAATAGAATCACAGCCAATGACTCTCCTCTGATGTCTCCTTCTTCAATGGGGAACTTCGCTGACCTAATTCATACCTTCTCACGCATTCAGCCTGCCTCCCCAAGTAGGGGCAAGCATTCGGGGTCTGTAAATTTAGTTTTTACCAATTATCGAAAAATTCGATAAAATAAGTTAGGTTAAAAATTTTTTGGTTTCGGTAATAGTAATTGATTTCATGTAAATCAGTTTTCAGTATTCAGTATCGGTTTTTAGGGTTTGGTTCGGTAAAAAACCGAATTACCGATATAATTAGTTCCTGCAAAATGACCAAATCGATCTTTCCCTAACTGTGAGAACCGCATCAACACGTTAGCTGACCTAACTGGCTGGTTTACTATTGGTTGTGGTACCAATGACGGAGAGGAAGATTCACCCTCATCCCTTACTGCTGCTTGTACTAGAGGGGAAACATGTGGTGCTGCTTCTATGGGTACTGAGGCTTCATACCCACTTCTTCTTCTTGTAGAGGCCCTAGGTAAGTTTTGAGGTAACTGTACCTCAGCTTCAGGAGGATTTATAGCTTCTCCATTGTTGTGGGCACTCACTCTATGACTTCCACCTCCACGGCCTCTACTTCCTTGACTTGGGATTGCTCTGGCCTTTACTTATTCATTTATTTTAACCTTAACCCAATCCTAGTCCCGAGGTTCCTATGTCCTTAGGCTTTCTTACTGAAACCTATAGCTTTGATACCAATAAAATTATTACGCCCCAACGGAAATCTAGCTATTCCTTTAGCTGAGGGTTCCCCAGGGAGATCACAATATTAATATGAACCAAAGAACTTTTAATAATCACATATCCTTTATTTAATAAACAATCCAAATTTAACATCAACCGTTTATTAATACAATCTCTAAAACATACTATCCAAATTATCAATTGAAATAAAAATACAAAAGGCAAACTATCTCAACTTGGGCTGGTATCTATCAACTCTATCCCTCACAGAAGCTAACTCTATACCTGGAAGAGAAACAAAGGAAGTTAGCAAAAATGCTAAGTAGGAATCAACAAGCATGGTGAAGGAGTCAAATAACAAGATATTACAATGACTGAAACAATATACAAATAATACACAGAATGTCATGGAAATGATGACACCAAAATATATAATATATTTTGTATCATTTTATATATCTTTTCATGCTAAATTGAAGATCCTTTGCTTATTTTTATACTAAATTTATCAAATATTGCAAAATCTACTTCTGTTTTGGTTTTTCATTATTTTCAGGTAAAAAGGCACTATTTTAAGGCATTTTCAAGAAAAATCAAAGACATAGAAGAGTTACCATCATCAAGAGGAGATCACCTGACAAATTTCACGTAAATCAGAGCAACAACCGAAATACGGTAGTGCCGTATTCTATATTACGGTACCGTATTTCCGTACGCTACCGTAATCTCATAGCACTGCCGTAATTTGGTGATTTTTTTGAACAAAAGATTTTGTGTAAAATACGGCACTATCGTAAAACTTAACACTGTCATATTTTGGAACGCATTCAGAACAGATTTAATTGTTGAAATTACGGCACTCTCGTAAACCATTTTATGGGCCGTATTTGCTAGAGATTTTGGACCAGAGAACTCGACTGAAATTATGGCACTGCCGTAATATGTTTCACGGGCCACAATTTTGACTCAGGGTTCACAGAACTAAAATACAGCAATGCCGTAAAATAAAACACGACTGTATTTTCTACCTGGACGCGCGATATTTTCAGGCTCGATTCTTGCGCGGACCATATCTTTTGATCCAGAAGTCTAAATTGAGATCCGAAAGATACTGCGGACTCGTCTTAAAGAGGAGAAGAGACAGGAAGTGAAAGCGAAATTTTTATCCAGAATCGAGAGAGCAATCAACAGAGAGGCGCTTAGGGTTTGGCCTCGTGCCGAGAGGCATAGAGGGCACCTCAGGCCGTGATTTTTACACAAAAGCTTCATTTGGAGGAGGAGACAATAGTCCAGAAGTTTCAGAGCAAGATGAGTTCGATTGGAGAAGAAATCAACGAAAGAGCGGCGCCGACACTGTTCACTTGCATAATTACGGCTGTAATTTCTATTACAGCCGTGTTGTAACGTTATTTCTCCCTTCTTTTCATTTTCTGATCGTTCTAAATAAAGGATTATTGTATTTCTTCTTCCATGCAAGCTGAAACATATTTGGGACATGGGGTGTAATCCCCTTTGATTTCTTGATGATTAGATAACTTTTTATCTTCGTTAGAATAGTTTTATGATGATAATTTTACTTATGTGAATAATTGCACTTTGATTCTCCATAGATTGATGTTATTATTCATGTTTTAGAGTTCTCGCAATAAGGACCGAAAGGTGACTTGCTTGAGAACTTGGAACCCTAGAATTGCATGTTAGGAACTCTCTTAGGTTAGTTCTTAATTATTTGATTTTATTGCCATGATGATAATTTGAATCTAGGGTTGAGTTATTGTATTAAACTTGATTTGATCTTGCACGAAAGTGAGGATCAAGTTGTCGGAAAACAATAAGTAGAACTTGTGTTGAGTCTCGGATGCACGAAAGTGATCCTTGAGATTCCACTCGAGACAATCAACTTAGAATTTGGATGCACGAAAGTGATCTTTGAGTTCTTTGATTGATGATTTACTTATCTTTAGCATTGGGATAGATTCTGCGCGAAAGCGAGGATCGATCCCTGCATGATTGTCTGTACGAAAGGGAGAAGATCCCTTTATGAAGTAAATTAAATCTTTATCATGATAAAATTAGTCTGACGACCTTTTATTTGTATCTAATCATTGAAATTAAGGTGGATAAAACCCTAGTCCCAGTTTATCTCTCTAATTATTGTCCCGTGTGTTTATCGATTATTCACTTGCATCATATTTGATTTGTTTAGTTAGTAAGAAAACAATTATTTGGTACTTAACAATAAGGTCTCTGTGGGATCGATATTTTTCTTTATTACTTCGAGTATCCGTGCACTTGCAGACATTACAAGTTTAGTGAGAACAAGTTATTGGAGCCGTGTTAGGGAGTGACAATAGCCCTGTACGCCAACACTTAGGTTTTGGCCGCGACACCTGAAATAAGTCTACCTACTTGTATTCATAAGTGTGTCCATTCGTATCACAACAAGTTTTTGGTGCCATTGCCGGGGACCTTAGTTTTGTTAATATCAAAATAGTTATTTATATTGCTAGACTAGGTTTTATTTGTTTTAGATTTAACTTTGATTTTTGTTTTTGCGAGTTTTGGATTTACAGAAGTTGTGACAGAGCTGTGATTTTCTAAAATTTGTGAATTTGCTTATGTTTTATATTTTCTTTATTTTATATATTCTGGAAAAAAAGGGTTTTATTTGATTGATTGGTGTTGGATTATCTTTCTGTTCTTGATAGATTTGAAGATATGTCTTTTAATTTCAACTCGTGGGCAACTGAAAGAGATGAGGTATATATGCCATATGAAGATGATTCATCATGCACTCTTCAAGACAAGTTAGATTTTATCTCTCGTCAAATAGACACTTTAAAAATGCATCCTGTTAAGACATCTTATTCTTCCATGAGTTGTGATATTTGTGGATGTTTTGGTCATTATAGTTCTAATTGCCAAATTTTAATTTCTCCAAATTCCAATTTATCATGTTATGAAGATGATCAATATAATTCTGGATGGGAAAATCAAACTTCTTTTTATGAGGATTGCTCAAATCATGTTTCTGAATCATACTTTGAAGATACTGAAAAATCTAGGTTAGAATCCATGCTTGAAAAATTCATGTCAAATCAAAACCAATTCATGACAAATCAAAGTAAAGAAATTGAAGATCTTAAGGAGATAATTGGTCTGCTTGCTTCTAATGTAGAATCTTTAACTGCTAATTCTAAATTTTTGCAAACCCAGTTAGTACAACAAGCATGTTTATTTGAGTTTGAAACTGAAGAACTTGATTTAGAAAACCCCCCTCTGATTATGATTGTTTTGAGATTGAGCCTTATGTGAACGTTAATGAATCTCACTTTGGTTTTGATAATTGTGAAATTGATTCTTTTGATAATTTATTTGTGAAAAAGTTTGAAGAAATTGAAATTGAAAAACCCTCTTTTGATGATATATTATTTGTGATTAATTCTGATGAAGGATATGAGGGGACTAATTTAGAAAAATCTTACTCTAATTTTGTTGATAATTTTGATATTGATAGATTATTTGATGACAAACATGTGGAACTTGAAAAGGATTTGAATATTGCCAAAATTGATGAATCTCACCATGATGATATTTTGCCCATATCTAATGTTCAATCTTATGATTTATTTAAAAATTTATGCTTTATTGATGAATCTAATTTAAGACAGAAAGAATATTTTGATGATCCAATGCTTATATCTTTTGATGAAAGTCCTATGGCAATTCAAGATTTAAATTTGAAGAAGGGACTAATGATTTTACTCTATGATGAATTTAGGAAGATCATTGAATATCCTTTGATTGAAGTTGAAAATTTTGATTTTGATTTCCTCATATTAAAGAAAGCCAAATTGATTGTGATTTATTTAAAATTTTGGATATTTGAATTAGTGGCTAAACTTTTTGGACAGCGGAAAAAGAAAAAATTGCATGCTATTTACTTTGATACTGATTCACCTGCTTCACCATGATTTTTGAGTTTTGGTCAAGCTAATGACCTGAAAATTAACGCTTCTTGGGAGGCAACCCAAGCATTCTTACTTTGCTTAGTTTCTTTTATTTTAGTTTATTTTTAGAATTAAGTTTTCTTTTCATTTTGCAGAAAAATTAAAATTTTGCGCAAAATACGGCACTACCGTAATCTGCTTTATGATACCATATTTTTGGTCCATTTTCGAACAGAAGGTTTTGTGTCTTTTACGCTACTACCGCAATTTGTTTCACGGTACCATATTTTTGAGCCATTTTTGACCTGAGAGTTCTTTGAGAAATACGGCATTGCCATAATTTTGTTTATGCCCGTAATTTCAAACCTACAATCTGCTTACCTGAGTAGGTGTTTTCTCACTGTAATGTTAAGAAACTAGGTTGCGAAAATTTTTGATCTTTGGCACGACATGGAAGTACTAATCTTTTTCTATCATTTGGATATTTTTTCTGAATTTTAAAGTCCATGGATCATTTTGAAACACATAGCAACTTTTCGATTCTGATTAATTTCTACATTAGTTTTCTTTTGACTAATCTTATTAGCACTTTTGCTGCAGCGTTTTAAGATGCTTAAATGAGTTAAAACCCTGATTTTTCGCATGGAATATGAAGAACATGTGTCATGCTATCTTGTGGATTAGTTATTTTCATGAAAATATTTTCTGATCATTCTAGGACACATGGTAACTTTTCGAATCTGATTAACTTTTGTGCAGTTTTTGCAGTTTTGTAATCTGAATAGCCTTCTTTCTGCTGATACCCTAAATTCCTGACAGATTTTGATCCTTTGATTTTCATACATCTGAAAAGAACGAGTTTTATTTTATTACATGGTTCTGTCCATTTTCTTTTTGGATCATTAAATCTTATTTTTGGGTATGACTACTTTTCATAAAAAATTCACTAGCTGCTCTACTTGCTTTCTACATGTTATAGCTTCTTTTGCTTCCAGATCCAGAAATCTTCATGAGCAACTGTCTTCCACCTCTAGCTACCACTGCATCTGTCTCTGACATCACTGTTTTCAGTCGTCAACACTGGATTATACCATCAGCAGACTCTTACTTCTTCTACTGCCTCTATTTCTATTGATTTGATTTATTTATGCAGCAGACTCTTCAGTAGTGACTGATTTTTTTTATCTATGCAGCATTATTTCTGGCACCCATCGGCTGACGATCTCACCTCCAGGACTGTATTCTCTAGTAGGTCACTAGAGATTACTCACTCTACTGTTGACATCATCATCATTGCTAGTAGCTTTTCAGCTAGCATCTGTTCCACCTCTGCTACTCACCTACATTGGCTCTTTCTTTGATTTTCCTTTGAAATTTTTTTTAAGAGACTATTTTTAGACTGACCCTTATGTACCTTAAATTGTGCAGGTAAAAATTTTTCAAAAGGCACATCTTTGGACCTAGTAGCATCTGCCCCAACACTATTTTTGGTCTGAGCCTCGTGTATTTTTGGTCCGAGCTTGCTATATAGTTTTGTGAGTATCGTTTGCACTCTCTTATTCATGATTATTTCATATAGTTGCATCTCTGATTGTATCACTCACTGAGATTTCTACTCGATGTGGTCTCTTGGATCTATCGTTTTACACTTTTGACCATGATCTTATGAGTTTGATGCTTCACACATTTTGCATTGATTTTGACATATTTTGATGTTTAAAAAGTTTTATGATGAAAAGTGTATGGATTTTTTTTTATAATGATGATGAGTATACTCTTGATTTATATTATTGATGACTTGATTGATTGATGATGAATAAATTCAAATTCATGATTAGAGACAAACCCTATCATGTTAGATTTATTTCTTCAATGCATATCTATTTTTGAAATTTGACATTGGTTGATGCATGAAATTTTGGGCAGATGTGTTATTTGAGGAATAAGACCTAAAGGTGAAACTACTCCTTTAAATAAAATGAGCATATGAGTATGATTTGTGAATTCATATCAATTGATCAACCTAATAGATGTTTAGTCTATTTTGCTATTTGTTGGGAAGGAAGAATCCAAGATCCATAAAAATAGTGAGAGACTCCCCTACTTGGCACTATGTAAAATTGATAGTGGTACCTAAGACATGGGTTGAAGTCTATATAAAAAAAATAATGAGAGAAAAATAATAATAAGACTCCTTTACTTAGCACTGTGTAAAATTGATAGTGGTACCGAAGAAAAGAGTTGAAGTCAAAAATAAAAAGTATGTATCTATGTGGGTACACTCCATCCATGCAAAAATAACAAAATACATGAAAAAAAAATTATGTGTGGAAAAAGATCTTAGAAACTTAACTGCTGTAAACAAAAGCATGATAAATTTGAAATGAAATTAGGTGAAATCATGAAATTGAAAATTCTAATTATTATACAAGTTTCAAAGTTTTATTTGATTGAATTGTGGATCTAGAGGGTTGAGTTCTAAGGATAATATGTTTATTTGAAGTTTTGTGAAACAATTGATGGAATTTTTCAATGATGATTGTATTTTAGAAATTTATTGAGCATGAAAAGATTTATTTTTTAATCAATTTTTGATTTTTGCTTGAGGACAAGCAAAGTTTGAGCCTTAAGTATTTTGATGACACCAAAATATATAGTATATTTTGTATCATTTTATATATCTTTTCATGCTAAATTGAAGATCCTTTGCTTATTTTATCAAATATTGCAAAATCTACTTCTGTTTTAGTTTTCCATGATTTTCAGGTAAAAAGGCACTATTTTAAGGCATTTTCAAGCAAAATCAAAGACATGGAAGAGTTACCATCATCAAGAGGAGATCACTAGACAAATTTCACGCAAATCAGAGCAACAACCAAAATACGGTAGTGCCGTATTCTATATTACGGTACCGTATTTCCGTACGCTACTATAATACCAGAGCACTGCCGTAATTTGGTGAATTTTGTGAACAGTAGATTTTGTGTAAAATACGGCACTACCGTAAAACTTAACACTGCCGTATTTTGGAGCGCATTCAGAACAGAGTTAATTGCTAAAATTACGGCACTGCCGTATTTTGGAGTGCATTCAGAATAGAGTTAATTGCTGAAATTACGGCACTGCTGTAAACCATTTTATGGGCCGTATTTGCCAGAGATTTTGGACCAGAGAACTCGACTGAAATTACGGCACTGCCATAATATGTTTCACGGGCCGCAATTTTGACTCAGGGTTCACAGAACTAAAATACGGCATTGCCGTAAAATAAAACACGACCGAATTTTCTACCTGGACGCGCGATATTTTCGGGCCCGATTCTTACGCGGACCATATCTTTTGATCCAGAAATCCAAATTGAGATCCGAAAAGATGCTACGGACTCGTCTTAAAGAGGAGAAGACACAGCAAGTGAAAGCGGGAATTTTTATCTAGAATCGAGAGAGCAATCAACAGACAAGCGCTTAGGGTTCAGCCTCGCACCGAGAGGCATAGAGGGCACCTCAGGCCGTGATTTTTACACAGAAGCTTCATTGGGAGGAGGAGACAATAGTCCAGAAGTTTCATAGCAAGAGGAGTTCGATTGGAGGAGAAATCAACGAAAGAACGGCGCCGGCACTGTTCACTTGCATAATTACGGCTATAATTTCTATTACAGCCGTGTTGTAATGTTATTTCTTGCTTCTTTTCATTTTTTGATTGTTCTAAACAATGAATTATTGTATTTCTTCTTCCATGCAAGCTTAAACATATTTGGGACATGGGGTGTAATTCCCTTTGATTTCTTAATGATTAGATAACTTTTTATCTTCGTCAGAATAGTTTTCTGATGATAATTTTACTTATGTGAATAATTGCACTTTGATTCTCCATAGATTGATGTTATTATTCATGTTTTAGGGTTCTCGCAATAAGGACCGAAAGGTGACTTGCTTAAGAACTTGGAACCCTAGAATTGCATGTTAGGAACTCTCTTAGGTTAGTTCTTAATTATTTGATTTTAGTGATTTTATTGCCATGATGATCATTTGAATCTAGGGTTGAGTTATTGTATTAGACTTGATTTGATCTTGCACGAAAGTGAGGATCGAGTCGTCGGAAAACCATAAGTAGAACTTGTGTTGAGTCTCGGATGCACGAAAGTGATCCTTGAGATTCCACTCGAGACAATCAACTTAGAATTCGGATGCACCAAAGTGATCTTTGAGTTCTTTGATTGATGATTTACTTATCTTTAGTGTTGGGATAGATCCTGCGTGAAAGCGAGTATCGATCCCTGCATGATTGTCTGCACGAAAGTGAGATGATCCCTTTATGAAGTAAATTAAGTCTTTATCATGATAAAATT
Source organism: Costus pulverulentus (assembly GCA_027562315.1). Classification (NCBI taxonomy): domain Eukaryota; kingdom Viridiplantae; phylum Streptophyta; class Magnoliopsida; order Zingiberales; family Costaceae; genus Costus; species Costus pulverulentus. The sequence goes on along the minus strand of JANTFE010023191.1, from coordinate 7,892 downwards.
AGTCTGACGACCTTTTATTTATATCTAATCATTGAAATTAAGGTGGATGAAACCCTAGTCCCAGTTTATCTCTCTGATTATTTTCTCGTGTGTTTATCGATTATTCACTTGCATCATATTCGATTTGCTTAGCTAGTAAGAAAATAATTATTTGGTACTTAACAATAAGGTCTTTGTGGGATCGATATTTTTCTTTATTACTTCGAGTATCCGTGCACTTGCGGACATTACAAGTTTAGGGACAACAAGTTTTTGGAGCCGTGTCAGGGAGTGACAATAGCCCTTTACGCCAACACTTAGTTTTTGGCCGCGACACCTGAAATAAGTCTACCTACTTGTATTCATAAGTGTGTCCTTTCGTATCACAATAGTAAATCATCAAACTGGCCAACAGATCTCAATCAAGAGCCACACTCATTTTCAGAGTGTTTACACTGTTGCTCGTGCAATAGAACGACTGTCCTAAACAGCCCGGAGTGTTGCATCTAACACTAGCATCCGTAGTATTGTCCCGAGGACAACTGACGGTGCCCTAACCGGTAAACAGATAGTCCGATACGCGTCGGAACTAGAAACCACATAAACAGGCCACTGGAGAATAAATCATCCAGGTTAGAGGTCAATATATACCACAACTTTAACATAATAGATATTTAACTGTTCCACACACTCTTGTGTCAATATCACAGATACACAATTGTTCAACCATGCTCATATGTCAATATATCAGATATCTCAACACAGTTTTGTTAATCATGCATACAGAAACAGAATATGACCAATGAACAAGATAATTGAGGTCAACTGAATTTCAGAAACAAATCAAGCAGACGGAACAATTAGATATTAGTGTCAATCAATTCTAACATATGCATCATATATCAAACCAAAGGATTAAGCAGCAAATCCTATAATTCTTGACACTGTAAGAAAGGAGTAGGGTAATACTCCTACCTCAATTACTGTTATTCTGAATTCTTTTGAAAAGCCAATAAGTTGTTTATCAAACGGTGCAAGCCAACTAGTGAATCAATTACTCTGAAACATGAATTTGTTCATATACTCTATCAATAAATATCCTAACTTGAAAACCACGGCTACCAACATGTAGAATATAACCCTAAACCTATAGAACCAGTCTTAGATCCAGTGAATCGGACCTAAAACCCACTGAACCGGACATAATTGTAGTGAACCGATCAAATTTACCCTGAACCAAGTCAGACTGAGACTTAGAACTTAAATTACTCAAAATATAAAAATCATCTAAAGCAACAAGTACCATTAGATAGGAAATTTTATAAGCTTTCCAACGGATACCTGAACCGGGCCAGATTCGACCGAATTGGGGTTGAACTAGTCCAAATTCAAGCACTGGACCGAAAGTGAAATTGAACCGCTCAATACTGTTGAACCGGTTCAAATAGATTTCAAACGCAGTCGGCCGGTTTATTTCCAAATAAACCGGACCAAACCCTAAAATCAAAATGAACCGATCGTTTGCCCGCACCGCCCGATCGCCGCCGTGCAAGGCCGCCGAACTTGCGTCCACTACTTGCACCGGCGAGCTCCTGAGGGCGCGTCGAATGTCCGTTCGCCGCCAAACTTTTCCAGTCAGTTTGAAACGACGAAACAAGGCTACACGACCGGCTGCGGCGAGCTTTCGACCCTCGGTCAAAGCACCCGAAGGTATCGACGGTGGCGCCGCCGCTGTCGATAGACAAAACTTAACCAAACCTATCTATACCCAAATGAAACTTCACCAAAACTTCAAAGAAACAAACGTACCTTGCTACGAAGATATATCGTAGCCTAGAACAAAGGGATCATCGTCGACGGCTGCACAGAAGGTGGAAGCGGTTGTAACTCCGGCAAATTCCTTCTTGCTTCGATTTCTCCTTCTTGACGGCTCGTCCAAACTCGAAGAGAGACTAGGGTTCGTGTATGACAAACGAGAGCAGAAGCCCTCTAAAGTAGGCCTGAGATGCATCCCAGAATAGTAAAAGCGCGGTGGCGACTCAATCGCCGCAAAGTTCGGAGAAGACGACGATTCAACTCGTCGTCCGAAATAAACTCAAAACCAAATCAAGTATAATCAGCGCGGTTATAATATGAAAACACGACTTAGCCCAGTGGTCGGGTTGAGCCCAAATCCCACTCATGGCGCAGGTTCGAATCCCAGCGAACACGATTTTATCGTTTTTAAAAAAAAATCAACTTAAGCCGGAAATAACAAAACAGAGTGTGATTTAATTAACAAAACCCAACTCAGCCCAATGGTTAGGTTGAGTTTGAAATTTGAGTGTGTTGCGTGTTTGAGCGCCCGCAAACATGTTTAACATTTTTAATATAAAACTTAGCTTTTTAAGCTTTTAAAAATTCTGAAAAAATTTCCTAAAAATCATAAAAATTCTAAAATATAATTTTTGAATAATCAAAAATTAAAATTTAATAAAATCAAGGTTATAACATGAATAGACCTGCCAAAATTTAGATCTTCAAATTTATGGCAGCTTAATTCTTGCAAAGCTAGTTAACTAACTAATGACTTCCATTTGTCCTCTTCCAACTAACTCATCCTTGAACGCAAAGTATTGGATTTGTTCAGTTTTTTTGCCATGGAAAATTCTCTTAGTTACTAAGGGGAAATTGATTCTTTTTTACTTCAAGTTAATGCAGGATGTTTTTGTTGAACTGGTTTTGGACTAGATTATCTTGAAATATTCGCTTCTCATATCACATCCATATTTGAAGCATGAATTTATTTGAGGTTGACCTGATTAGAAAATCTTGTCGTGATTACTGTTGTCATGATTCCTCATCTAAAAAAATTTTGATGTAATTATTTATGGAACTTTTTTATTTTTCCATCCTCTATCAAGTTTTAATTGTAATTTTTATTCCTTTTGTAGTCCATTCTTTGGTAAAATCATGCTTTTTCCCACTGATGCCTGGAACAAGAAACAAAATGCTCAAGGTACAACAGAATGCTCATACATGATTTATTCTCAATATTATGTATCTTTGTTGCATCTAATTTACATCTCTATTGCAATAGCAAGACAACTGGTGGAGTGGTGGGGCTGGACGGCTGGTGGCATGTGGCTGCTACTCCTTTTTTAGGATAGGAAAATATAGTTAAATCAAGTCATGGATTTGTAAAAAACATCACACCTTGTGATTGGATGTGTACCCTGTGTGTGGGTGTTTGAAATTTGCACGTGTAATTTGCATATTTTAAGTGGTTGTGCTTGTGTGTAATGTGTTTAAATTTGCATTTTTAAGTGGTTGTGTGTGTGATGTATTTAAAGTTTGCAACTTGGACTCAGCAAGTCAATTTTTATTTGCTCTTGTTGTGTGTAAATGTGTAATGTTACAATGTAGTAATGTACTAATGTCATTATTTCCTTAAACAGGTAGATACAGATACTAATAGATTGATATGTTTAGTTTTTGATATTTATTTGGTGGATTATAATATTTTGACATTGGCCGGGTATTTTTCAGTTTATTGTTTTTTTTGTCAATTTGTTTATTAAGCTGAAATATTAGTCCATTACATTTTTATATAGTAATTTAGTAATTTGTATTATATTTTTAGTATTTCATCGAATTTATCAAAAAAATTTGATAAATTTAGTTTGGTAGAAAATCCGTATTTTAATAATTAGGTTCAATTTTAGTTACTAAAAATTTGATAAATCTAATAATTCGGTATAGGTTAATACGCAATGCTCACCCTACTACCGAGCTTTCTCTTCAACCTTCTAAGCCCGTGAACTCCTTCGACGAGCTTCTGGTTCACCCAGAATGAAAGATAAAGTTTTCTTTGTTCTGTATTTTTAGTTCAAAAATCAACCTTTGCAACTCATTTCTCCGCTAGATTTGTGCCAACAAACCGACGGAGACCGCGTTGAACTTCTATTACAGCCCCTAGTGAGCTCCAGCCAGCAGGCGAGAGCGAATGGAGTGTGAATCAAGGAAGCCCCTTTTCCGCACGAGTATCCCGTTTCGCCAAAATTTCCAGATTCGCCGGGTTTTCTTTTCGTCAGTGGTGAAATTCCTCGTCCGTCTGGGTGAAGGACTGAATCAATCCTTCTCTTCGACTCCTCCAATGTCGATTATTATGCAGCAGTGACGATCGGGGATGAGCCACACTTCACTGACCTCTTTCCCCTGTTTCAGAAGTAAAAATAGAGCCTCTCTGTTTCCAGCAATCGCCGCCACAACTCTGATCGGATTTCTTTGATTTCGGTCACCGGTTCTTCTTCATCTAGCCGCCAGATTCTTCTCTAAAGATCCTCCGATGAATCCCAATTGGTGACCAGCTTCCTGGCTCAACCACCATCAATTCCAGCTGAGTTTCCATTCAGCGAGCAGCTTCTCTACTCAATTCTATTAGGCTGATAGACTTCTGCCGAAGCTTCTTCAACAACTTATCTGGCTGATGAGTTCTCCAGCGAGCAGCCTTTCTGCTTGAACTTTGATCTGTACCGTTATTTTTCTCAGCTGACTTCAGCAATCAGCTCCACCTGAAATTCCTTCTGACAAACAAATTCAAGCTGAATCTTATCTCTTCTCCATCAAGCAAATTTCAGCCAAGTAAAGGCTTACAACTCTTTTCATTTAAGTTCATTGTTCACCAACCACATTTCTTTTCCAGCGAATTTTAGCACCATATCAGCTATGGCCCTAAAAAACAGAGATCGCGTATCAGAATCTTCAGCTAGTCCAAGTGCACCTGAACCCAGTGACAAAATTAAGTTTAGGAGCTATGAATAGCAGCAGACTTTTTACCTTGTTTGAGAGACAATTCGTCAACACAAGACATGACTATAGTCATGCTAGAGATGGGACCAGCCGCAGTACCCCAACTCGCACTAGAGTTCCTATCATCTCTTGATTTGACTTAGACCAACGATGATGACTTAGACCAACGTCAAATTTCCTTTCGGCTGTGAAACCACGAATACATCACGGACTTGACACAAGTAAATAGCTTTTTTTGGTGTGGCTAGGGAATTCAATGAAAAGGCATTTTGGTGAGAGATTACTAGCGAAAAGAACTTTTCCACCAAGAATGCTAAGAGCTTCGTTACTAAGTAACCCATGTTTATGGTATGTTCACCATCTCCTTTCCCATATTATTTTCGGTAGAAGGGAGAGCGAAGGGATGGTATGTCAATCCAAACTCTTTTTCGTTTGGAGCATGTTACATGGTTTTAGAGTCAATACACTTTTTTATTTAACTAAACAACTATCTAGAGTGGTCCACTCTACTAAGGGCACAATAGTTATTAGAGGGATAATTACCCCCATTATTTCAGCTGCATGTGTAAACATCATTGGCTAGCGACTCCCTAGGAGTACTAGGATCGATCTAGAGACATGTATAGCCATGAAGATGATAGCCAGAAAAGGAGGAAAATACTATTTGCTATTTAAAAATAACAACCACACTATTGATCTTTCTAATTCTAGAGGACCACGGTCCAGGATAGGAGGAACTATATCTTTATATCTTATATCCCCTCTAATGGTGAGGATAAGCCATCACCAGCAAAGCAGTGAAGGACGACCATCACATCATCTTCTTCCTCAGGAGCAATACTAGAGTGAGTGCAGCACTCGAAGGCCTCTAGCTTTTATTAGGCTAGCTTGAGAGTAGTTAGAGGTGCTGATCACGTGTTAGAAGCAATGGCACTAAAAGCCTTGATAGTTCAATGATAAAACTTAACACCACATGTTTGCACCACTAACTCCGAAGACCTTACAATCACAATTAAAGGCACCAATAAGCTTGAACACACTTTTCGTAAGTGCATGGTCGTATTGAAGTAATAAAAATATCGATCTCATAGGGACCCTAGAGTTAAGTACCAATATAATCGTAGTTATGTAATCTAGGTGAATCAATTAGTATGAAAGCAATGTTTAAAAGCACTTTGAAATAAACTTTAATTTGTAAGGAAAGTTTGGGTACGGGGTTTCACCATAATAATTTTCCTAAAGCAAATTATATCAACATGTGTTAAATTATCTAAGAGTGTTAAAAAGAAATCTACGTTTAAAAATTTATAAGATGTCCCTTTTCATTAGTTCATCCTAGTGTTTAATTAGTTCAATAACCATTTATCACTTTGTTTATCATTCGTTAAACACAATATAGATTATCTTATCCTCAATACAACTTAGCTACTTTTGCAGCCATTAGTTATAAGTTTAATTGTTGGATTCCAAAACTAGAAGTCACCTTTTAGTCCTTGTCCTAGTTTCTAAAGTAATTTAATTAAAAGATCTAAATTATTACATATAAACTAAGTTCCATTAATTAAAGTCTACAATCCTAGCTACTTTCATAGTCTATACTTTATAGGTTTAATTAATGAGTTATAGGGGTTAAGAGTCACCTTTCAGTCTTTGTCCTAACCCCTATGACGTGCAATTAATTAGATTCAATCAATTAAAAGCATCAATAAACTTCTACAATTAACTTAACAAACTTAAATAAAATAAACATCTTGCTAGATATGTATTACAAAAGAGAAAATTAAAGGGTTACTCCATAAAGCCCAAAAAGCAAGTTTAAGCTATAGTGAATGTCATGAAATTAATCTTAAACTTCAAGTTAATGTTTTACAATTAGTTTATATAAGAGTAAAATAATAAACTTTGCAACTCCCTAATGAAAAATTGCCTAAATATGGATTTTTTTTCTCTCTCCCAGATGTGATTGTAATCAGGACCTTGATTGTACTAATAAACTAAGCTTCTTCCTTGTGTGTAGCAGATGTTGTTCTAGCTTTGATCTTCCACGATTTTTGATGAATTTCGATGAAATTTGAACTTTGAACACTTCTTAACTCTTGTCCTTCCTTCTGGTTGAATTTTTCCATCTAATTTCTCGTAACATCATGGTTATGATAGTTGGAAGTCGAAACTAGGGTTCTACATTGTTGATGTCTTTCTCACCCTTGATTCGGCGTGAGGAAGCGATCAGAGAAGCCCTAAACTCGTGGAATTATCGCTTTGTGAGTGCTCTCCTAATGCCCTAAGGTTTGAGCTCTTTTTATAGACTCTTAGAGAAGAAATCTGGGTAAATCCAAGAGCTAGTCATCTACCATTATCAGTTCTTCTATAAAAAAAAGAATCACCGGTCATGAATGTCAACTTCGCCTAGAATGACATGAAATTTGTGGGTTGACTTTGTCTCTCTTTAAGAAGTATTATTCTGACTTTACTTTTCACAAAATCCATTACTGTCCTAGAATCATGGTCGATAACTTTTGTTCAATGTTGGACTCTAAATCTTTGGTGAGGGTCCCTTTTTATACTTTGAATATTATTTTGATGATATCTCTTCATTTTGCTTAAATTTAGGCTATTTTAACTTGAAAAGTCAAAAAGATAGAGAGAATAACATTTTCTATAAAATTTGATATTTAATGTAATTCAGCATACAAATAGAGGAAAATATGACACAAATTTATAAGAACTATACATGAAAAATATTATAAAAATTTGTGTCATCAAATACCCATGACTTAAATAGCAAGTAATACATTCCTCCCTTCTTGGCTATCATCTTCATAATCATGCATGTCTCTAGATCAATCTTGGTAACTCCCTACTGAGAGTCTGTATCCAAGGAAATTTACACCTGTAGTTGAAATGATGGGAGTAACCATCTCCCCAATGATATTGTGTCCTTAGAGGAGTGGGCCACTCTAAACTGTTGTTTGGTTAGGAAAAAAGGCAATATTAATTCTATACATGTACACCATACTGATGGAAACCCTAAAAGTAGGGGGTGAAACCCTAAACATGCGCTTCTAGCATGCATAGCGGAAAAGGGCTTCAAGAAGATCGCATATGAACTATATAATCAACTT
>JANTFE010023190.1:0-10328 GCA_027562315.1 Costus pulverulentus | reverse complement strand
TCTATGATAGTTGAACATATGGCATGCAAAAGATCTTGAAACCCTTGCTTCCGCTTGCATAATTTTCATTTGCGCCATGCTTAGGGTTTTTGCCCCCCTCTCGAAAGGAGTTTCAACAGAACCTAGGATTAAGTTAGTGTGTCAAATGTGGAGATCTTGCCCGAAAGTGAGGATCGGAACATTGGAGAACCATAAGTAGAACTTGTGTTGAGGCTCGGATGCACGAAATTGATCCTTGAGATTCCACTTGAGACAATCAACTAAGAATTCAGATGCACGAAAGTGATATTTGAATTCTTTGATTGATGATCTACTTATCTTTAGTTTGGGATAGATCTTGCGCGAAAGCGATGATTGGTCCTTGCATGATTGTCTGCACGAAAGTGAGATGATCCCTTTATGAAGTAAATTAAGTCTTTATCATAATAAGATTAGTCTGATGACCCTTTATTTAAATCTAGTCATTAGAATCAAGGAAGATGAAACCCTAGTCCCAGTTTATCTCTCTGATTATCTTCCATATTCTTTCTATTGCTTACTTGCATCATATTCGGTTTACTTAGCTAGCGAGAATACAACTATTCGGTACTTAACAATAAGGTCTCTGTGGTTCGATATTTTTATTACTTTGATAATTCCGTGCACTTGCGGAATCCTATCAAGTTTTTGAAATTAGGTTTGTTCTTTGAATTCTGATTTTTAGTAGTTTTATTGCCATGTTGATAAATTGAATATAGGATGAATTTTTGTGTTATACTTGATTTGATTTTGCACGAAAGTGAGGATCGAGTCGTCGGAGAACCTTAAATAGAACCTATGTTGAGACCCGGATGCACAAAAGTGATCCTCGAGATTCTGCTTGAGATAATCAACATATAACTCAAATGCACGAAAGTGATCCTTGAGTTCTTTATTGATGGTTTACTTATTTTCAGCGTTGGGATAGATCTTGTGCGAAAGTGAGGATTGGTCCCTGCATGATTGTGTGCACGAAAGTGAGACAATACCTTTATTAGGTGAATTACATCTTTATTATGATGAAATTAGACTGACGACCTCTTATTTAAATCTAGTCATTGAAATTAAGATGGATGAAACCCTAGTCCCAGTTTCTCTCTGATTATCTTTTTAGTGTGTTTTCCATCATTGCTTTTCTATTATTCGGTTGCTCAGCTAGTTAGAATACAACTATTTGGTACTTAACGTAGGTCTCTGTGGGTTCAAATCTATTTTATTACTTCGAGTATCCGTACACTTGCGGACACTACAAGTTTTGGGACAACAAGTTTTTAGAGCCGTGTCAGGTCGTGACAAAAGTCCTTGTACACCAACACTTAGGTTTTGGCCGCGACACCTGAAATAAGTCTACCCTACTTGTATTCATAAGTGTGTCCTTTCGGATCACAACATAGTCACCCCTAGTATGAGGTGTCATCACCAAGTTCATCTTATCCTCATGACAAGCTTGAGGTGGCTATAAAGAAAAGCATGATGTGTTTTTCTCTTTATACATTTCACTTAAATACTTATATCCTTTTCTCTCTTCTTTGTTTTCAGTTTACAAAATAATGAGAAATCACTTAGTTAAATTCTCGATTAAGTGCTCAATATGCATCCTAATGGATTACATTTATACATTATTCTTTTGATGTTAGAAGATCAATCATGAATATCACACTTTCTACAGAAATAATTTCTCATGAAAGAAGTTAGTGGGAGCAAGTTTGACTTGGACGAGGTCCAAGTGCAACCACAAGACACAGAGATGGAACCTGAGCCACCTGCACCGGTTGCTAGGCAACCTGAGGCTGAGACATAGGTCCCACGTAGGTCTGGGAGGATTCGTCGTGCCCCTGAGAGGTATGGGTCACTGCCGACCCAACACGATGGGATCTTCATCATTGAGGCTAAGCCTAGGACTTATGATGAGGCGGTCACTGGATCGGACTCCGAGAGATGGCTTGAGGCCATGCGATCCAAGATGGATTCCATGTCAGCTAACCAAGTATGGGATTTGGTTGAGCTGCTCGATGGGGTTAAACCCATAGGCTATAAATGGGTCTTCAAGAGGAAGACTGACATGGATGGCAACATAGTTACCTATAAGGGTAGACTTGTGGCTAAAGGATTTAGACAAGTCGACAGGGTGGACAATGATGAAACCTTCTCGCCAGTTGCCATGATAAAATCCATTCAGATTCTGCTTGGTATAGCGGTATATCATGATTATGAGATATGGCAGATGGATGTGAAGACAATGTTCCTTAATGAGAAGCTGACAGAGGATGTGTGTATGACACAGCCCAATGGCTTCATCCGTCCTGCAGATGCCAAGAAAGCCTATAGGCTAAAGAAATCCATCTATGGATTAAAGCAAGCATCTCGAAGTTGGAATCTTTGGTTTGATGAAGTCACGAGAGATTATGGCTTTATCAAAAGTGAAGATGACGCCTATGTATGCAGAAAATTCAGTGGGAGCTTGGTGACTTTTCTAGTATTGTATGTCGATGATATACTACTCATCGGAAACGACATCCCTAGTCTTCAGTTTGTGAAGACATGGTTAGGGAAGTGTCTCGAGATGAAGGACTGAGGGGAGGCCACCTACATTCTAGGCGTGAGGATCTACCGAGATAGATCCAAGAGGCTCCTGGCTCTTAGTTAGAATACCTACATTGATAAGGTCCTATAGAGGTTCAACTTGGAGCAATCCAAAAGGGGATACCTTCCAGTGAGACATGGCCTTACTCTCTCAAAGAGCTAGTGTCCCACCACAAAGGCTAAGAGGGTTGACATGAGTCAAGTACCCTAAGCTTCGGCAGTGGGATTGATCATATATGCAATGTTGTGTACTAGACCAAACGTGGCTTATTCTGTGAGCATAACCAGCCAATACTAATCCAATTCAGGTTTGCAACACTAGGCGGCTATAAAGAACATCCTGAAGTATTTAAGAAGAACTAAGGATTTGTTCTTCGTCTATGGGGGACAAGAAGAGTTCAGTGTTCAGGGCTACACTGATGCGTCGTTCTAGTCTGAGCCAGATGACTTTAGATCATAGGCCTGCTATGTGTTCAAATTGAATGGAGGCATTGTATGCCGGAAAAGCTTCAAGCAATCCACTATAGCTGATTGTACAACCGAAGCTGAGTATGTTGCTGCTTTTGAGGCAGCCAAAGAAGCTGTTTGGATAAGGAAGTTCATTTCTGATCTTCAGGTGGTTCCAACTGCTGTGGATCCCATTGAGCTCTACTATGACAATAATGGGGCAATTGCACAAGCAAAGGAACCGCGGTCTCATCAAAGGTCCAAACACATACTCAGGATATTTCACCTAATTAGACAGATCATTAACTGAGGTGATGTCAAGATTAGCAGAGTTGACACAGAGAACAATCAAGCAAACCCACTAACCAAGGTTTTGGCGCAGCAGAAGCATGATGGTCACGCTAGGGATATGGGGTTGAGGTTCCTCAACCTCTAGGTTTTAGTGCAAGTGGGAGATTGTTGGTGTTTATACTCTCAGACCTACTTTCGGTCTAGCTTCTGTACTACTTAATACTGATATTTCTTATATATATTATTCTAGCATTGTTATTATCATTGTTTGTCTACATCTGCGATTGTGTACTTACATGATAATGTCCCTGGAGACAGATTGGATTTGTGCTCAAACTCTTATCCCTAGTCGATGTACCTTTGTGGATATGGGACAGGTATGGTACTTATGAGATCGGTATATGGGCTGGTTAGGCACGAGGTGCTAACGCAGACATATGGGTATATCAGTGGTAGATATACTGGACCGACCCATTGTGAGGCAATGACTTGGTGTCATGAGTTATCCTCACAAGTGACAGGAGATGCATTGATCCCTTGACTTGAGGTCATTGACTCTTCTATATGGTTAGGGGTATGCTTTGATACAACCTAACACGTCGCCATAGTTGGGAGTTCATAACGGTTGTCACTGAGCATATCACGACCCATAAGAGAAGGTCAATGGATAAACAAAGGATTTGCCCCTTCCTGGGGATGCTTGATATCCATGGAGCTCCTTTATGATTTTAAGACTGAAAGTATATGGCCATACTCAGGTGAGAACCTGATTTAGTCATGACCATGAGATTGGATGAAAATAAGTGGTGACACAGTTATCTAATCGGATATTAGTTTGGCAAACGGAGGGTCATGCATATGTACCTAGTTGCGATGATGGGGATGTTGATGTCGATATCCATTCCGATGACTTGGGTGGCAGCGATGCACTGCTAGGAGCCATTCACTGCTTGTGGTGACCTTTTGTCAGCACTACCAATGTTAGAGGAACTTACAGGGTCGCACACCTTGATACTCAAGTTCTCGTATTGATCGGGAAACTTTATCATCGAGTTATTGGATAGCTCAGATCTATTTGAGATATTTCATTAGTGCTAAAGGGCCTATTGAGATGGAAGAGAGTTATTGGAGCCAAACTTCATTTTTGGCAGGTTGACCCAAAATTGACCAAGGTTGGTCACATTTGAGTTTGGGTTGCATTGGATTGGATTCAATGGCATAATCAACCCAAGTAATGAAGTTTGGGCTAGCTCATTACCCAATAGGCCCAATAATAAGTTGTCATTAAAAGATAAATGGGTAAAATAGTATAATGGGGAGATAACTTCTCCTATTGGTGCCTATGGGGATAATGGGGGAGAAGTTGGCGCCTTTGCTTCATTAGGAAGCTTTAGCTGCCTCCCCCTTCTACCTTGGATGGTAACCTTGCCTCTATGGCAAGGGATGGGGCGCATGAGGCCTGTTGGACATGTATAGAAAGTGCTTGGCGATTAGGAGAGGTTTATGGAAAGCTCTTGGAGAGTTTCCTTAACCCTAACCCTAATTGCTTCCCCTCTCATACCCTAGCCGCATACCTCTTCACTAGTTGCGCCTACCCTTTGCTTTGCCGCCCCTTGCCTATATATATTACTTGATATATACGAGTGAAAGGGTGAATTAATTGGTGTGAGCATGCGAAGGGAAAAGGCAAGAAACCATTGGCGCATCTCTTCCTCCATAGCTGCTAACCTTCATCTTCCTCTCCTCAAGGCGCATGTTAAGGAAGATGATGCAGGGGCATCCAAGACACTACGCCGGTCCAAGCGCACCAAAAAGCAGATACAGTTATCTAGTTTGACATCCTGTTGGGAAGTGTGGTCGCACTTTACTTTTGTTTGAAAACTTGTTATTTGCTTTCATGCGTTAATATAGGAATAGCCTAGGATTTTTATTTTCTTTAAGCATGTTTTACTTTTCTGGATTATGTAGTTGGTTGTTTCTAGCCTACGATTATATATGCACCTGTAATTGCACTACAAGGTACCTTGGTTCCTCAACAACCCAGCTGATGCAGGAGCATACAACATGAAAGAAGGGGAAAATCTAGCCCCGATGGGGCCCCAAAAATTTTCATCAGAAAGTTCCTCGGGGCACCCAGCGACGAAGACCTCACCCCGTGGATCCTATAGACAACTACCGGGTGCTCAAGTCCGATTTCCCACAGAATGTTCCTCGGGTCACCCGGCAACGAAAGTCACGCCCCGTGACTTCTGCGGGTGACTCCCCAACGAAATTTCGGAATCGGAAGTGGAATCACATGCAGAAATCAGAAATCCCACAGAATGTTCCTCGGGTCACCCAGCGACAAAAACCTCGGCCCATGATTCCTGCAGACAGTCACTTGAAGCTGTAGAACTGCCCCGACGACCCCACTTTGATGTATACAACCCACCCTACCATGTTTCTCCACCTGATGAAGACCCAAAGGAGCCCAACAAGGTGGTTATCCAGCGATCCCAATGCCCATCTCACCCACCGGACCGCTTAGTGGGTGTGATCAGCCCACTATCTATCCACACCGAAGTGACCCGGCCCAAGAACACTATAAGCCAACCACTCGAGAGCCCAACTCGAGATGGGCCACACAACCACATCAGCATTACGGCCCAAGAGAAGGCCGCGACGATAGTTATGTAGCCCAGTACTTTGAAATTCAGCTGCTTTGTCGCGATGTGCTCTGAGCACGTCTAACCGTCATCGCAACCACCTCGTACGCTGAAGAAACAAAGGACCTGCACCTCTGCAGGAGTAGATGGTAGTTGGTAGGATTTTATTCTGTTTTGTCTTTTGTGGCAGCTTGACCACTTTTTGGTTGTTAGTTGTTGAGATGTTGTCCTCTTGTCTTGTTTACCCCTCTTTATCTTATAAAAGAGAGGGGCTGGCCAGCATTCTCCCTTAGTTCTCTTAGAAGTAGAGTTCTCCTGGTGAGCGAGTGTGCCTCCATTGTGTGTGTGGAAGACGAAGTAGCCTCGTCTTTGCGGTTTGTAGGAGTCGGCGACCAGTGTCTCGACTCGAATTCCTGCTTGTGTTTCCTGCATTTGAGAAGTAAATCCCACCATTCCGGGTGGGTCAGGTTCACCTGTTTCTTCACGTCGTTGTGTTCTTGTATTTCCGTTGTGGTTTTTCTTTCTCCACAGGTATCCGTACGCCGGAGACGTGGACGTTCCATGTTGCTCTTTGGTGTGGTTCAGGCGCATAGGCGTACGAGCTGTGCACTACGAATCTGCTAGTTCCCATTGCAATGTGCTGAGCTTAAAATCAGCTGTGTGAGTGCGCAAAAATTGCTATGAGGTTAGTGAGTTACATTCTATAGTTGAGTGTCGTTGTGTTCTTTTCGCATTTGTTTTGCCCCGATCGAACTCGACACTGACTTCTTCATGTTTCATCGTGTTTTCCTTGCATTTCCGAAGCGCTTTTCACTTCCCTCGTCTAAAGACCCTCTCCCAATTTTGCGGCATTGTGTAATCCCTTAGAGTTCGGCTTTAAGCACCCTCCCACCTATAGTAGCTCCATCACCAACCTCAAGTAAAAATCAGTCAACACCACATGAAGCTCAAGTCAAGACCCACCAACAATCTCAAAGGCACCTGTCCATCTTCATATAGCCCAATCTGCGCGAAGAAGTAATCCATAAGCAAACCCCAAGAAGCCCACTTTATCAAACTCAAGTCAACATCCACCTCATCAAATCGGGTCAACATGCAGCATTCCAATCCTATCCTACTCGGCTTAGGACTCAAAGGCATCTCTTCACCTCTTCGCAATGTTCCAACATGCGCATGCAACACCCAGCCAACCAGATTTCAGCATGCATCTTCAATGCCTCACCATCCCACCTCGGCAACCAGCATCTTCAGCCATAAATGCTAGCACACAACCGCCCCCTTTAGCCAATGACAAAGCTGAACACCAAGCTTCAATCCTTGCCATTCAAGTTCAAACTGAGAGCTATTAGCCAATGGATGATTTGAGGAAATTTTGTAACGTTGAGGACTTAGGGTTTTAAGCCCTTATATTCACACATTTACACTTAGTCTTTCTTTGCACGAAAATCTCAGCTTGTGTTAGCGTGTATTGTTTTGGTGCCGAGCCTTGGCTCTTTCCTCTTCATCTTCTCCTTCGAAATCTTCCTTTCCTCCACCCAAACCGTGAGTTGTTCTTGCATGCTGCTGGGTTGAAGACTGGGCCAAAGGTCCTTTGAAGACTTGGAGTCCAGAAGCACTTGGCTAAGGGAGTGAAGACTTGATCAAGAACCTTAAGGACCCCAATTGTTCTTAGTTTACAGAGGGCTTGTTGGCATTGTATCCTGCCCCCTCTTGTTCATTGATTGTAAAAGGCCGTTTAATCAACCATTACTTAAAACCTCATCACCCAAAGTCAGAAGCAATGGGAGCCGGGAGATTCAGAGAAAGGGGTCTAGTCCCCCTTCCCTAAAGGGGGCCGTAGGTAACTTCTACCCGAGTAGGATCATTTAATCCTAGGATTGCATGCTATAAAGCCTAGTTTCCAATTGCTTGCGCCTGTTTGCTGATTACTGTTACATTAGTTACTGTTGCATCCCACCCTTAAATCCATCTACACATGCTCAACTCCATCAAATAGAGCCTCATACCTTAGGATAGATCATTGGGGGTTCCGCCCTTCTTCAAAAGATCTTTGTGTCTTCATCTTCTTCCTCCTCCTTGGTGCAAGAGAACAAAGAGGTAGCCGATATCCTCTCCCACAAAGCCGCAAGCACTCATCTCTCTCTCCTCTTGGCGCAAGATGGGCTAGGGTTTGGCGGCATTCTTCTTCTACCTCTCACCAGTGAAAACAAGAACAAAAGAATGTTTGGGTTGTCTCCCAAGAAGCGCTAATTTAATGGTCATTAGCTTGACCATTGAATACTTGGATTTGATCATGATCGTGTCTTCAGTTGCCATAATGATTGCTCAGTGTGTTGTTCCTGGCTTTCAAGAACATAAGGCTCAGACCTAAAATAGTGTCCAAATTTACTTATGAGCCTTTTTCCTTTCTCAAGGAATTTTGATTTTCCTTTCCTCTTTCCTGAAATTCATTATTTGCACACTCAAAAAATGTATCAGTTTCAAATTCAGAAGGTTCATCAAATAAACTATGCATATCACAAGCAACCTCATCATCAATTATTTCTATTCTACAGCATGTCCCTGAGTGTGATTCCTTTTTTAAAGAATCAACTAAATCAAATTCAATTTTTTCACCACAAATATCAAAAGTCAATTTTCCTTTTCTAACATCAATTAATGCACCGGATGTAGCTAAGAAAGGCCTACCAAGAATAATTGAATTTTTAGAATTTTCTTCCTTCTCTAGAACTACAAAATCTGCGGGTATGAAAAACTTACAAATTTGTACAGGAACATTCTCTAATATACCAACCGGATATTTAACTGATGAATCAGCAAGTTGCAAAGAAATTGAGGTTGGTTTGAGCTCTCCAATATCCAATTTCCTGTAAAGAGAATAAGGTATTAGACTAACACTTGCACCGAGATCAAACAAGGCTCGGTGAAAAGCCATGGTGCGAATAGAACAAGGTATAGATAAAGTACCTGGATCCTTGAATTTTGGTGGCAGTTTATTCTGCATTATGGCACTACAATCTTCAGTCAAAGTTACAGTGCAAGTGCTATAATCATCTAATTTTCTCATACTAGACAATATTTCTTTTAAGAACTTAGCATATGATAGCATTTGAGAAATAGCTTCAGTACAAGGAATGTTAATATAAAGTTTTTCCAAGATTTCAAGGAATTTGCCAAACTGTTTGTCTAGTTTTGCTTGAACAATCCTCAGGGGAAAGGGAATAGGTGACCTATAGGGTGGTGATGAACTAGGTTTAGAATCATCGACCTTACATGACAATTCACCTTTAGGTTTATCACCCTTGTGAGGTGACAAACTAGTTTGGGACTGCTCATGTGCAGGTTGTGATTCTAGCACAGGTTCACTGCTAGTCTTAATGTTGGGCTCTACCTTTTCATGATCTAGAGATCCCCTTGGATCATCCAATTGTTTTCCACTTCTAGTTATGACAGCATTACATTTCTCCTTAGGGTTTGGTTCAGGTTTGGCAGGTAACCTTCCTGGGGGTCTGTATGAGGTGCTAGCCTGTTGTGCTATCTGAGTCTCTAAAATTTTATTGTAAGCAGCAATACCATTTATCCTAGAATTGATCTATTTCAGACTCTCATTCACATCATCATTCTGTTTTTTTTGGAACCCCATAAAATGAGTAAACATTTCTTCTAACCTGGGTTTCTGGGGTTGACTCTGTTCTTGTGTTCTTTGTTGAAACCCCCTATGTTCATTATGCTCACTAGCATAATTATTGCTTTTCCAGGACAAATTAGGGTGGTTCCTCCATCCAAGGTTGTTGGTATTAGAGTAGGGGTCATTAGATCTATTTTGATTGTAACCCCCCAAAGCATTAACATGTTCCTCATCCCTATCAACAATTATTTTGCACCCCTCAGCATTATGCCTATTATTCCCACAAATCTCACAAGTAATAGAAGAAGAAACTGAAAGTCCCCTAAGCTAGGGGAGGGGGGTGGCGAAACCCTAAATAGGCGCATGTATAAAATTTTCACAGCGGAAGCTAGGGCTTCTAGATCGATAGCATGTATGTCATATGATCAACTAAAACATGTATACATCGAAAAGGAGTCATACCATCGCCATAGCTTTGGATGGCGCCTTGGAAGCAGAGATCGAAAGGGAACTCCTCCAAAAGATGCGCACACAAGATGTGATCGCCTACTCCTTGTTGATCTTTGTGCTAGCAAAGTTCTCCAAGAATCCTTGTCGAATTGAAGGGATGAGATTGTTGGGGTATGCCCTTAAGGCTAATGTTTGAGGCCTTGGGATTGTATCAGTATCATATAATAAACTCTTATGTTTATAATGGCATGGTTGTTATTCAGTTT